>APFE031514693.1:37985-58508 GCA_000404065.3 Pinus taeda | reverse complement strand
GTCTGCCACACAATGTGTTAATTTCATGGTTGGTCTTTAAGTTTTCATTACAAACGGTTGAGCTCACCTACATTGCGTGTCAATTTGATAGTTGATTTTTAAATTTTTTTGCATTTATCAAGTTGTCTCAGGCTAAGATTTCAAAATCGCTATACATTTACCATTTAAAAAAAATTACTCTTGGAATATTAACTCTTTTATTCAGGTCTTCATTTTTAAAATTTTTTAGTCATAAAATTTTTCCATAATGTCATGCTTGAAATATTTTGAAAATTTAAGATTGTTTTGTAGTCATAACCTTTGGTTTTAATTCCATGGTTGAAAAATGGTCAAGATTTTAATGTTTTTCTAAGTCATGATATTTTATCTTTAATGTTATGGTTGAAAACAATTATAAATATTTTTTCTTAGCACCATGCTTGAAAATTGTTGGAATTTTAATTTTTTTCAAAGAAGTAATATTTTAAATCTAATGTCATGCTTAAAAATCATTGGAATTTTAAGGCTTTTCAAAGACGTGATATTTTATCGTTAATGTCATGCTTGAAAATAATTGGAAATTTAAAATTTTCACAGTCATGATATTTTGTTTTTAACGTCATTATTAAAAAATGTTGAAAATGTACCTTGAAAAAAAAACGTTTTCTGGTGTCAACACTTTCGATTTCAAGTTGTTTTTGAACCAACAAAGGATTTATTGTTTTTTACTATATTTTAAAAAAATAAAAATAATAAATAAATAAATAAATTTACTAAGAAAAAAAAAGATGGTGATACAGAATCAACACTTTTTATTTTTGGGTTGTTTTTTTCTCGTTTTGAGGTAATAGTTCTCGTTTCATTGGTAACTATATTTTTATTCTAATCAACAACATCTTCCTCTATCAGCCCAAGGACAATTTTTGGCCCTTGTGGCTCAATCTGTTTGGCAACATCTTTTTCCATCAACCGAGGAACAGTTTTTGGGCCTTGCATGTTAGTCTATTCAGCTACAATCTCCTCCATCAGCTCTGGGATAGTTTCTACAGGAATAACACCAGCCAAAGCTTCTTTACTTTTTTTTCGGTTAGCATTGGTTCTTGTGTGGAAATGCCGACCTCTAATCCTTCAATTTGCTCAATTATTCCACCAATCGACATTGGTTTTTGAATGACTATGTCGATAATAGTGCCCTTAGCTTTACCAAAAAATTTCAGGATCAGAGGAGAAGCTTCTTCTTTCTCCATATGCCTAGAGGAATGGTTTTTCCTTGCCCCTCTTGGAAAGGATATAAGAAAAGGAGAATGAGTAGTGATTTCATCAATTTTCATTCTCTCAATGCCTGCTAATGTGGGCCCTCCTTCCTCTTCTTCTATATCCACTGGTTGTTCTATGCTCCCTTTTTCTCTTCCTACCGATGCTTCTTCCAGGTTATCCTTTTGCCCAACACCCAACACTATCTCTTATGGAGTGGTGTTAATAACGGCTCCTGTTTCCCCCAAAGGTTCCACATTCAATTGAACAGGTGGTGTTGGTTCTTGTGTGACAGCACCACCTTCGTTTTCAATCACGAGTTCTTCAACTATTTGAACAGGTGGTGTTGGTTCTTGTGTAACAGAACCACCTACATTCTCAACTAGGAGTTCTTCAACTGTTTGGGCAAGTGGTGTTGATTCTTATGTAACAGCACCACCTACATTCTCAATCACAGGTTCTTCAACTATTCATACAGGTGATGTTGGTCCATGTGTGTTAGCACCACCTGTAACCACACCCATGGGTGGTGATTTTTCTCCTTGATTGTCAGTCGACATTGGTTCTTGTGGAGCAACATCGACTGCACTCTCTTCTACCTCCATTGCATCAATCTATGTTAGGCCAAAAGGTGACAATGGAACAACGTCATCTATGGCCTCTCCTTCCATTGCTACACCTTCTTCCTCTTCTCCTATAGGTATCATGCCCACAAATTCTTCCTCCGCCAATTTGGTGAATTGTGGCCAAGCCATAGAGGTCCCAGACAGAGTGTGCATCACCAATAATCTCACCAACCCATGATTTTTAAGAACCACTAATGGTTTTCGAGATCACTGGGAAGATTGCGCAGTGAAGGCCATTCCATAGGAAGTATGGCATGTTCAAAGTATGAACCTGTGCATGCCGAAACCGAAGGCATGCAAGAAGTTTGAAGTGATACTTAAACAATGTAGAGAAACAGACTTCACAGGTAACATACCTCATTACAAATTACGCCACCTCACCCCATGGATATGGAAATGATTTGCGATCACACCCTCTTCCTTTCTGGATCATTGTCTCCTTGGCCTGTAAAAAAAATTCTGAAAACTCTGGCAGCGGAGACTTCCGAGAGTACCATTTCTGACCTCTTCATTGTAATCCACTAACAATTGAAATAGCTTCCTCCATGACAGAAATATTAATCCATGGACTCTAGAGTAATTTCCTTCCAAGTTTAACGCAAAGTCCACTATGGTGGCTTCATCAAATCCTTGTAGTCTCTCAAAATACACATGCCATGTTGCATCCAAGAAAACTTGCCAAACATCTACATTACGTTGAACCTGCTCTGTATTATCTAGTCCATGTCTCATCCTATCCACCCATTCTGCAATGGCTTGTAACATCACTTTGGAGTAATGGCAGACCATTGGGAAGGAGTGTCGATAAGTAGAATTATAGTGAGACCTTATGACAGGGATGCAGTGCAGTCAATGTTTGTGATAGGGATGGAGTGTAGTGAGAGTAAAAATCGGAAGGATAATGACGAAAATGTGGAAGCATAACGACGAATAATGGATAATAATGGAAGGTAATAATGGTAATTATTTTGTAGCATTGGAAAGAACCATCCATTAGTATAACAATACTAACTTCAAGTCCTGATGCATATGGACATCGTCTGAAATATGGTCGAGAATCCTACGTAGCACAAGGTTTGATAAAAGTAATAATGAGTCAACGTTATAGTACCTCCCCCTAACTAATGGATGATCATCTGCGGTCATGTAGAGTCATGTCACATGAATTATTAATCAAATCCACAAAGTCTACCGGGGATGTACTGGGAAACGTACCTTGATGGAGTAATAGTGGTGGGGGAGTAATAGCATCAGGGGATTAACAGCACCAGAGGAGTAACAACACTGGAATACTTAGATGAAATTGTGATGGAGTAATAGCACTGGCGGAGTAACAACACCGGAGGAGTAACAAAATTGGAATACTTAGATGAAATTGTGATGGAGTAATAGCACTGATGGAGTAACAGCACCGAAGGAGTAACAACACCGGAATACTTAGACAAAATCGCGATGGAGTAATAGCATCAGAGGAGTAATAGCACCAGAATACTTAGATGAAATCGTGATGGAGTAACAACATCGGTGAAGTAACAACACCTGAATACTTAGACGAAATTGTCATCACCACGAAGTTATAGCACCAGAAGAGTAACAATGCTAGTGAGATGCCTACAAGAAAAATATTGATAGAGTAGTAACAACATTATTTATATTATTATTATGATTATTATTATATATGCATGTATGTTCTTTTTTTAAATAAGGGGTACGGAGGAGGAATTCCCTGCACTAATAACTTCAAAGCCAGAGTTATCAGAGAGATATTTGATAAAGTAGTCTCATGAAGCTAGACTGTGATATAATATGAGGCGATGTCCACCCACAATCAAAGGAGTATGTACCTCATCAATTGTGATAAGTCTAACAGCCCCATTATCAAACATCATATCAAATTCATATGGCCCCATCCATTTGGAGCAAAGTTTTCCTTTAAAATCTTTGAACTGGGAATCATAGAGTAATGACCAATCCCCACTTTGAAACACATTTTTCTTAATGAATTTATCATGCCATTTAGTTTCTTGTTGTTGAATTGTAGCATTGTTCTCGACAGCTACCAAACGAATTTCATCCAATACATTCAGTTATTTCGAATTCCGCTGGAAACAAAGGGGATTTTCCATAGACAAAATCATATGGTGAAAACCCTATTGTGTTCCGCCAAGTTGTTCTATATGCCCACAGTGCCTCAGGAAGTTTGTCATCCCAATTCTGGTGATGGTTTGCTATAGTCTTCGTAAGAATATTCTCTAGTACCTTTTTTTCTCTCAACTTGACCATTCGCCTAAGGGTGATATGGAGATGTTACCCTATGATTGATTCCATATTTCTTCATGAATCCTGCTATCAAATGTGATGTAAATTTTGCCCCTCCATCTAAAACTATCTCTCTAGGAGCTCTGTACCATGAAAGAACTTCTTCAAATAAAAAGCCCGAGACAACCCATTCTGTTGCTCTCCCAATAGCCTTGGCCTCTACCCACTTTGTTACGTAATCCGTGCAAACCATAATGTGAACTTTCTATTTTGAAGGTGGATTAAATGTCCCAATGAAATCAATAGCCCATTTTTCAAAGGGTTCAAGAGCTAGTTGAGGTTGTAATCACATTTCATCTACCTAACCAGGTTGACCCATCCGCTGGAAACTATCACACCCTCTAACATATTTCCTTGCATCACGAAAAATAGAAGGCCAATAGTATCCCATTTGTAACACCTTATCACATGTTTTCTTATTTGCAAAATGTCCCCCACAGGGGCCATCATGAGCAACTCTCAGATGATCATAGATGTCATCTCCACTTATGCAAAGCCAATTTACTGATCAGATCCTGTATAGAAGAGATATTCCTCTATCCATGAATAACGAGCACTGTGATGGATAATCCTTCATTTTTCTCTATAATACAAGCGTTGAGGCACTTTTCCTGTAGCAAGAAAGTTAGCAATATCTACATACCACAGAATGTGAGTAAAAATTGAAAAAAGATGTTCATCTAGAAAACTATCCTCCACAGGTGTACCTTCATCACTAGTATCAATCCTACACAGGAAATATGATACTATGTTATATTTCCTTGGTTTGTCTATAATGGTAATATCAAATTCCTGAATTAATAGCAACCATCATGTAACATGACCAGGGGCTATTGGTTTGTTCATCAGATACCTGATAGTTGTGTGATCAGTGTGAACGAAAGTAGGATATCCTGTGATGTAATGCCGAAATTTATTAACAACATAAATAACAACCAAGAACTCCTTTTTAGTTATCATGTAATTTAATTCAATAGGGGTCAAATTCTTGTTGATGTAGTAAATTGCATACAGTTTCTTTTCCTCCTCCTACCCCAAAACTGCCCCTACTATTGTTTGAGAAGCATCAGTAGAGATGTGGAAGGACTACGTAATATTAGAGCCTTGCAAACTAATTCTTTGATTTCTACGAAAGCTGCTTCAAATTCATCTGTCCTCACAAACTCTACATCTTTAGGCAACAATTGAAAAAGTGGGAATGCTATTTTAGAAAAAAAATTATGAAATTCCTATAATAGCCAGCATAACCAATAAAGTTGTGTACCTGTGTCGGTGTCTTACGTGTAGGAAATTTTAAGATAGCCTCTACCTTTGCAAGATCAACCTGAATTCTTGGAGCTGAAAGAAAGTGCCCTATCACTACCCCTTCCTTCATCATCATATCGAATTTAACTGTACTTAGAGAAACATGTGTCTTCTTACATCTTTCAATTACTTACTCCAAGTTTTTCAAATCGTTTTTAAACGAATCCCCATATGGGGTAAATTCGTCCATATAAATCTCAACATTATCATTAATTAGATTAGAGAAAGTCCCAATGTTTCCCTTTGAAAGGTAGCAGGTGCATTATAGAGGCAAAATGGAAGGACTTGGAATGCAAAGGTTCCCCAAGGGCATGTGAAAGTAGTTTTGTCTTGATCCTCATGAGCTATCTGTATCTAGTTGTATCCACTAAATCCATCTAGAAAGGAGAAAAAACCCTCGCCAGCAAATGTATCAAGGACTTGGTCAATAAATGGTAAGGGAAAATGGTCTTTCTAAGTTTCTTTGTTCAGTTCCTTATAATCAACACAGATCTGCCACTTGCCATTCTTCTTAGGAACAATGACCAGTGGGGAAACCCATTGGTTGTCTGATATCAAATAAATAAAGCCCGCATCCAATAGCTTTTGCAATTCATCTTTGAAATGTTTTTTAAGGCATGATTCATTCTCCTTTGTGGCTTCGTAATAGGCTAACATTCCTCTTTAATGTATATATGATGAGCACATAAATCAGTAGGGATTCCTTTCATATCGGTATACTCCCAAGCAAGAGCTTATGTATTCTCCCAAAGGACTTTTAGCAATTATTCTAATTGGGAGTATGAAAGGTCAAGATTAATATTCATTGTTTTCCCTGGTTCAATTTCTATAGGAACAATATTACAAGGCATAATTTCAAGAATGTTCTCTATTTATGTTTTTGGTTCAATATCTTCCTGAATATTGTATCTCATGTTAGTTTCTAACAGCTGACAGGTTGAATCAGAAAGAGAGTCGGGATTACTAAGAAAGGTGCTAATGGCATCATCCTTCATTTCATCTTTAAAATAGAGAGCCTCGCTGATGGTAAGGATGGGTCTAATTTCTTCATCTTTAGATTTGGGCTCTCTGGCAAGTAAATACTTTTGAATCAAGGTAAATTTAGGTTTATTTGATGAACTTGGTTCTGCAGCGGGTAAAGGATAAGATTCTTTGTAACTTCCCCATTGGATATTACCATGTTTCCAGACCAACACCTAATGTAAGCATCTACGGTTGTGAAACAAAGTCTTCCTAAAATCAAAGGGTGCCCACCGGCTGGGGATTGGGTGTGTAAAACTAGAAGGTCAATGAGGTATTGCCATGATTTTATCGAAATAGTGATATCTTCCAACTTCCCTACTGTCTAATAGTAGGCCAATTTGCCGATTCTAGGATGGTGGGAGTTGGTTTAAGGCTCCATAGACCCAAGGTAATCACAGTAGCAGAATTTATAACATTAATCACTGCTCCCAAATCTACCAGTACAATTGGGATATCCACCACATTAATCTGCATTATCAGAATTGGATTCCCAGGATCTCCTTATTTGACAAGTATAGATTTCCCTAGCATTATATCTAATAATTTTTCCATGACATGAATAGTAAGTGGGTCCTTTGGTTTTCTATCGGGTTTCTCAGAACAATATTCTTTAATTTTCTTAGTGTAAATTGGTACGTCCTTCATAGCCTGAAGTAACGGAATTTTAACAAATAAATTCTACAATTCTCCCAAAAAGTCAAATTCAGGATGAGGACTTTGTTTGCTCAAATATAGTCTTTCAGGTTAGGGCGGACCAGTCTGACACCCTTTAGTAGCAATAGTCTATGAATGGGTTTCTTGTTTTATAGAAACCTGTGTCGGATCTTCCCCTATCGTTCTTTGTGTTGGTTCTGATACTTCCTCATCGGTATGCTCAAAAATTATAGGTGAACTCTGAGTATTGACCATCTGGCCAGAACAAAGATTTAATTCATTCCATTCCATAGTGGCAATACTATATGCAGTGAGATTGAGTGCCTCAACCTGTTGAGTCCCTCTATTGTTAGGATTCAGGTTGGGTTGGGCAGGAAATTGAGGATGAAGAGGAGGATTACTAGTGGGTGTATTAGCAGGCACCTGTATTTTATGTTGAGGCATAGGTTGGGAGAATTGTCCTGAAGAAGGAGGAGGAGGTACACGCCAATTGTGGGACCCTAAAGAATTCGGACCAGATTAAGGATACCAAGGTTTCTAGAGCATTTGATATTGGTAAGACTACGATGAGGAGGGTGAAAAAGGTACAAACTGCTGACGAAAATTCATATTATTAAAATGCTGAGATGGGTCTTGAGGCATGCCTTGATTCATACTCAGCGGTCGTGGTTGCCATGGTTTCCTCGATCCCATAAAATAAATTCGTTATGCTTCTTCATTCATTCCCTAAAAGATTGCCTTCAATCCAGGAAGAGACGAGCAAGTGCTTTTAGAATGATTTTGTTCACATATAGCACAAACCTCCACGGAATTTAATGGGCATTCCTTCAACGGATGCTTCTTCCTACATTGGAAGCAGAAAATAGACATGGCCATTTTTACTTCTATCTGCTTTTGCTTCGCCTTCAACAAATCTAGCTATGATGATAATTTTCCCAGGATATCAGTGCTCGAGTTGTCCCGCAAATTCCCAATTTCAGCCTTTGTAACTCCACCGTTGGATATTTTGAGAGTTCATATTCCCTATCTCTGTCTCACAGCCCCTCATGAGCACTTGATGCATAATTCACAGATTGTATCAAATTCCTCCTTTGATATATCTCCTTTCCCTACTACGTTCAATAGCTCCAAAGATTCTTCCCTTAGTACCTTGAGAAACATTATCTTCAATATATTCTTATCCAAGTCATTGTGGCTAGATCTCTGTAAACTATATTGAAAACGCTCCACAAAATCTTCCATATTCTCATCCTCTTTCTGCATAATCTTAAAAATTTATTCCTTTACATCCTGACATTTGCAGTAGTCCTAATATTTCTCGAGGAAAATCATCTTCATATCATCCCAGGTAACAATATATTTTCCTCCCAAACCCATAAACCATCTCAAATTTGTGCCTTTCAAAGTAGCGGGAAATATATTCAATTTCTGATCATCATAAATGTAATCATACCCCCAAAAAATAACGTCAAACTCAAAAAGGAATGTGTCAAGATCCTCAAAAGTAAGACCATGGAAGTTGGGTAGTGCTATCAAAGGAATGGGCTTCATATGTGCATCACCTTTGATATCTCCAATTGGAATCTCAATTGAAGAAGTTGCAAGAGCCATGAATATCTGCCAATACCCACTTGGAATTTCAATAGCTTATGGCTCTATATGTTTTATAACGGTTGATGGAAGCTGTTTAACAACACTCCCTCTATCAAATGGTGCCAATAAATCCTTCAAATCTTCTTCCTCTGAACTTGCAATATGGCGTTACTCATATCCTTTACTTGCTACCTCATCTTCCCCGAATTGCACATCTGCTATTGTAGGAGGTTCTGGTTGTGAAACTAATTTCCCTCTAGATCTCATATGATATCTTACCCTAGCAGCAGCTCGTGATGATTAGGCTCATCCCTTGAGATGATCTCCTGGATGTAAGATTTTCTACCCAAATCAACTCCGTTTCTTTTCCCTCTACCCCTTTCATTGGTGTCTCTATTCATACAATCAGGAAATAAAAGGGAAACATTCAAACAAATTAAAATCTCAAGACCTAGAGGAGAATAAGAACTTCCTTCCCTAAGACGAGAGAGTGGCCCCTAAATAAAACAAAGGAAATAAAATAATAAAATTAAAGAAATCAAGCTCATGACCTAAAACAAGGTGAAAAATAAAACTTCCCTTCTGAGGATGAGAGAACAATACTTAAAAAAAAAACAAAACAAAGCAATTTGAAGCTCCAAACCTGGAGCAAGGTGATAAAAACTTCCTTCCCTGGGATGAGAGAATAATCCTACAAAAACAGGAAAAGAAAAGAACCAAACAACCAAAAGATCTAATACTCAGGACCTGGAGCAAGGTGTAAATGTCCTTCCCTGGGATGAGAGAACATTCCTATGGTTAATGCTAGTTGTACTTTTGTGCCTTTGATAGCCTCCCCAAGAACGACACCAAAATGTTGGTGTCCAAGTATGAATCATGCAATTCAACCAAACCACATTTAATTGTCAACATGGGGTTCTACCAGTTGTTTCAAGGCTATCGTGCATTGTATGTGTAGGTCACAGTTTCTCTACAGTGAACATTAACTATAAATTCATCAATATGTAACTGCAAGCAATACTGTAACAAAAAATAAGAATAATAGCAAGTAATAATTGTAATAGAAAATACAAGCAACAGTAAGTAATAACTATAACAGAAAATACAACTAACAACAATAAGGATTCACAGAAACGCACTGATAAACATTCACATCAATAGTAAACTTACAGAAAAAAAACCTAACACACATCTGATCTAGCAGCACCTGGTTAGGGGAGTGGGCCCAACTCCCTGATCAAGGTTGTGGCGAGAACAAAGAATCACAATATCCTCATAGGATCAATTTATCATTAATAAAAGAAATATTACAATTGTTCTATTACAGACTCAAAGTTAGAGTTTCTCTTGCAAACTTAGCGCCTCTTAACAATGTTGGCTTTCACAACTCGCAACTCTACATTATACAATTTTTAAATGATACATCTCCTATAATTACGACATCGTATGCCCTTAATTACATGGTGGTTTTCAGAACAAAACAAAAGGTTAAAAGCAGTGTGTCAATCAAAGGGTTGATTCACTGTTGCAACCCATATTCAATAATAGTGTTGCCATTTTTATAGCATTGTTCATTGAATCATAGTCTTGGTCATTCTCCCTTGAAATCTGAAGAAATAACTGAATTATCATGTCACTTAGGTATTAACCCCTATGACTATGATTTATTGACCATTAATACATAAACACATGAGGAGAGGTATATCTATGCAATTTAAGATATCTGTTAACCACTATTGGTATGAAATGGATAAAAGAACAGGGTAAAAAGGGTAAGTAAAACTATGCAAATCAAGCCACCAATGATCATTATGCCTGAGACTACCCGAATAAGAGATATGCTTCAAGGTCCAATTATAACAATAATTGTGGCTTCAATAATAACAAGTTCAACAATAGAAGAAGAGGTGATGATCGAAGAAAAGGAGATGATAGAAAAATGGATGATAGAAGGAGAAGAGATGCTTTGGATTACCACAAAGAAGGCCATTGTCCTCAAAATAGGTCGAGAAATTCTAGGTATGAAAAAAATGTAGCTTCTAGTCAATTTGAATATATACTTATTTATACTCTTTCTAGTTATTCTCCTCCATATTCATATGATGGTTGGTCAATAGATAATGGGACTTATGGAAATTTCTTAGGGTATAAGGAAGTCCTCTCTAACCTAGTTGAGAGGGATACAATTTTAATAATCATTCTTAGAGACAACTCTACTCATCCTATGAAGGGTTTTTGGCTCTCTCAAATTTCATTTGGATTGTAGTGAATATGTTCTTCTCCATGATGCAATGTACATTATGGGATTAAAGAAGAACTTGGTATCCATTTCTACTTTGGAAGACAAGGGTATGAGAGTAGCTTTCATCAAAGGAAAAGTCCTCGCATCGCCTTTGGAATCCTGCATGAGGGATGTTTTTACCTTGGGATATAAATTTAAAGGACTCTATAGAGTCAATGGAAGACCTATACTAGAAATGGGCCATGAAACTAATCATCAAAGTGAGATAAAGGTTGGCACATCTACATTATGAATCCCTACCGAAATTGAATAATTTAGTCTCTGGGGTGCCTGATGTTCAAGTTATTCATGATGGAGTATGTCTGGGATGTGTAGTGGAAAGAAGACAAGGGGATCATTCCCCTCTAGAAAGAACAAGACCAATGATATTCTTCAACTCATTCATTCTGACCTATGCGGACCCATGTTTGTGCACTCTATTGTTAGACATCTCTACTACATAATCTCCATTAATTATTTCTCTAGGAATACATGGATATACTACTTGAAGCACAAGGATAAGGCTTTTGATATGTTCAAGGACTTCAAGGCACTGATAGAAAATCAAACAATGAAGAAATAAAAATATTCAAGCTTGATAATGGTGGAGAGTACATTTCAAATGAATTCATTGACTTTTGAAATAAGGAAGGTATCAAGAAGGAAATAATTGTACCTTACAATCCCAAGCAAAATGAAGTGGTTGAAAGAAAGAATAGACCTATCATAAAAGTTTCTCAATCCATGCTCCATGATCAAAAGTTGTTGAAATTCCTCTGGGAAGAAGCTACAAACATGGCAGTATATGTTCAAAACTGGCTTCCTCATCAAGCATTAGATAAAAAGACTCCTGAAGAAGTATTCGTAGGTGTGAATCCTAACGTTGAACATCTCAGGATATTTGGTTTCCCCATATATTTCTGTGTGCTAAAAGATAAGAGGAACAAGTTGGAATCCACTAGAAAGAAAGGTACATTTGTTGGATATTGTGAAAATTCTAAAGAATTTAGAATATATATATCTAGTCAAAGGAAGATTGATTTTTATAGGGATGTAAATTTCGATGAATATGTTGCCCTAGAAAAAGAAAGGTACCTTCCTCTGCCTCCTCCTGCTAAGAATAAAGGTGATGATGACATACTAGAAGGTAGGACATAGTTGATGATACCATGGAGCCTATGGACCCCTTGGAAGGTGATCCCCCTGCCAGGAAGAGACCATTATGGCTTCATGATACTTTACAGGATGTTGATAGATATGTCCCTACCAAAAGGACCTTTAGAGAAAGCAAGGCGCCATGTCGCTACCACGGATATGTTATAGCTATGAGAACTATGGTCTAGGCTAAATCTCCTACCTTTGAAGAAGTTGTGAAAGAAAATGTTTGGACAGAAAACATGGTTGAATAATATGAATTTATCATGAAAAATCATGTATGTGATGTTGTGCCAAGACCTAAGGGAAAGTCTGTTGTAACTTCAAAATGGATATATAAGATAAAGCATCGATTTGATGGGAGTATTGAGAAGTACAAAGAAATATTTGTGGCTTGAGGTTTCTCCCAAAAAGAGGGAGAAGACTATGACAATATATTTTCTCTCATTTCCCACTACACTACTATTAGATCAATTATTTCCCTTGCTACCAGTCAAGGATGGACAATTCACCAGATGGATGTAAAGATGACATTTCTTCATGGAATACTATAGGAAGAAGTATATGTTGAGAAACCTTAGGGTTCTAAGGTGAAGGACAGGAAGACTGACATTTTCAGGTTGAACAAATAATTATATGGTTTGAAGAAAGCTCTCATATCCTCGTATGCCCTATTGACAACTACTTGGTGAAGCTTGGATTCATAAGAAGAAGTCTCGATCTTAACCTCTACTTCAAAGTAGTCCAAGGTATTCCTTTGATTTTGGTTTTATACGTTGATGATCTATTTTTTACAAGTAGTAAGCCCCTAATGGTAGTGTGTAAGAAGGATTTGGCCTCCGAGTATTTCGAGAAGAAATATCTTGAAATGATGCATTACTTCCTAGGATTAGAGGTTTGGCAGAGACCTTGAGAGATTTTCCTTTCACGAGGAAAATATGATGTCAATTTTTTGGATGATTTGGAATGATTGAATTCAATTCCTTGGCCACATTGATGGAGATGAATTTCAATAAGTTATACGGAGATGTTGTTGGACCTAATCTGGCAAGCCCTTATGAGTATTAACAATCGATTGGGGCATTGATGTTCATTATTAACACCCATCCAGATATATTCTTTGCACTAAACACTTTGAGTCAATTTATGACCGAGCCCCTTCATGCACATTGGGTTGAATACCAAAAAAATATTGATATATTTTCATTGGATGATTAACCATGGTCTAAGCCATGATGTCGATGATGTATGACTTCATGGTTACACTGATGTTGACTGGGATGGAAATGTTATTTATAGGAAGAACACACCAAGGTGTTTCTTTATTTTTGGGTCTCTTATGATATCGTAGATGAGCAAGAAATAAAATACATTGGCTTTAAGCATGTCCAAAGAAGAGTACATTGTTGCTAGCATGGCTAGTTGTGAGGTAGTTTGGTTGAGGGAGTTTTTGAGAAAGTTTTGGATACAATAGTCATATATTGCAACAACAAGAGTGGGATCTAATTAGTAGAGAATATTTTATTTCATGAAAAGTTCAAGTATATTGAGATTAGATATCACTACATTCTAGAATTGGTGCAAAGAGGAGTCATGAGACTCCATCACATTTCGACCAATGAGCATATAGTAGAAATTCTTACCAAGGACTTTCCGAAAGGGAATTTATTGGTCTTTAGAGAGTAGCTTGGAATGATGGATGTAATCCTCCTGGGTAAGGGTCTCAGTTGATTAAGGACACTAAACTATGCTCTTCCCCCATGTTTGAGCTCCCAAGGTGAGGAATTGAGTCTAAGAGCTCTTGGGTTTGAGGGAACTCATGGACAATAGGTGTGTTTGATCCTTACCTCATGGTAAGTTTGTATCTCCCCTATTATCATCTCAGGTTTTTTTCTGATTCTTACCTCACAATAAGTGTGTATTTACCCCTGTTGTGTATACCCCAAATGGCATCTAGTTTCCCACCCATCTGGCCAATGGGTGTTGGTTTCTTGAGTAAGGTGTGATCCTTACCATTTATAGTAAGTGGCATCCTGCTCAAGCTATAGATACAAGTGTTCTACCACGGAATCTTAAGGGTCAAGTTGGGAAGATCAGTAGAAAATAGGATAGGTGTGATCCTTACCATTTATGGTAAATGGTATCCCTCCTATTATCACTAGGCATTGGGATAGCTATGATCCTTACCTCATAAGGTAAGTGGCACCCCTCCTATTTTCTGTGGATTTCGTGTGGTAGCATAGCCTCCCCAGTGATGATTCTAGGTGGTAGCATAGGATCCGATGATGATGTTTTCAGGTGGTAACAAAGCCTCCACGATGGATAGAGGGTGTTATATTGAGCTCTCATATGATGTAAAATTATTCTTCTTTTTTGTTCGAGAATGTTCAGCAAAGATGAGCATAGATGAGCAATGACGACATTGGATTTCATGATGATGAAATATTTTGGGACACATGTTTCAAGAAAGACCCCTCCTAGCCTGTGGAATAATCTAATTTGGTTAAGGAAAAGTGTATTTTTAAGGAGGAAACTCACATGTGCACAAAATTTCAAGTCGACTTTAAATAGAAATTGGTCACCCTTGGAAGCATTTAAATATATGTCAAGTGAACCTCATTTGAACATGATCGTCAAGCATATTCTTCTCTCTCTTCTTTAGATTGGTTTGTACAGGTCTGAAATTGGCTTAGGAAATTAGTTCATACATGTCTAAAATTACAGAGTCTGAGCTCACATGTGTGAAAAGAAGAAATTGATCTAAAGTCACAAGGTTGGAATAGGAAATTATCAGTTGTAGTCACTCGCTTGATCGGGTGCTCCTTGTAGCTAGATATCTATGGTCACGCTAATGGTTACTATATTTGTGCAGCTATGACCTGATATACTTTTGATAGTTAACTGCATATTTTGACCATTGATCGCATGCTTGGAAACTGTGATTTGAATAAGATCTGTCTATTGGGATCATCTCTTGGATATTGTTTGGTTGGATTTGGTGGATTGTATTTTTATTGGTGAATTGGAACATTATACTCTCTCTTTGATGAACATTTCATGAAAATCTAATAAAAATAACAATTTGAAAGGGTTTCCCTATTGTTGATTTTTCCTTGGTCTTTGACAAAATCCTTGTGTCTCTATTTCTCTTCATTTTCTTCTATTGTCTATTGAATTTTTTTTTTCTATCTACAATTGTTATTAATCATTGGAATATTAAATTGCGTTCATATATTGCTAATTAAAAGAAAATAATTAGGTAAAGTGATTGTAACAGCATAAAGCAGTGCAAAATTAACACAACACAAAGTTGCGAAATAATGAAGTAAGGGAAGGATATAATTCTATAGAAATAGGAGGAGCTAGAGAATATATGATAAGATAATAGCATAGAGAAAGTGGAGCCCTCTAGAATATGGAAGGAATTCAGACACTCAAAATGTCAAGACATCTAGTTGAGATGATTGATCAGAATACTCCCATAGATGAAGTGATGCATTTCATGATAAGGTGGTTATTTCTTGAGGATGATTCGTTCCCCCCAAGTAGTAGTCCACAAATTAGTAATGCATCTAGTTCTCTCTCGAACCTCCCCTTGGTACTTTATCAAAATCCTATCAATTTTATTTCAAAATTAGTTAAAATATTGCAATTTCGGAAGTTTCATAAAGAGTATGTGGTTGGTAGTAGCTCCAATAGTTATGATGGAAGTTTTCAGTCACAGTTTACAAATTTTATGCAACCCATTTCGCAAGGCTTTGTATTAGTTTTTCCTGGTCAAACAACAATGGTCAGGAATGTAGCAAGATCATTCACTTGATATATATAATTCTCATGCCAATGATATGAAGATGTAGAATAGCATTGGTACTTGTGCGAATCCATCTGGAGAGCTAGACTAACTCGATATGCCTCTTAGATTATCGTTTTTTAGACAACTATACGAGACAAAGAACTCTTATGGTTTATCAAGTGGATTGATCTGAATATGAATCCAACTCTTGACTTAGTTAAATAGGAGTTAATTAAGGAATTTAAACTTCCTCAAATAAAGCAACAAGGTCTAGCTGAGTTATGGGATATTAAATAGCGAGAACAAGAGACTGAATGGGAGTGCATGTAGTGGTATAAAGATGCAATATATAAACTAACATATCTTATTAATCCTCATCATCAAAATTATTGGTTTACTAAGGCTATGTTTCCATTAAACGTAATTCCTTTGACGCAACAGAATATTTATACATTACAGGATGCACTGGAACAGACTATGAAAATTGGGGCCATGGTGGGGTATCCTCATGATTATAAGATGGGTGCTGCTTCTAGTGATCTTTCTCTTTTTGGTTTATAGCATCATATTGCGGATTTAAAGAAGAGAAATAAGGATATGCATAGTATGCAACCTTTTTGTCTACATATTTGGTACACTAATTTCCATGTTGAAGGGCATCATGTTACTAAATAACCTAGGTTGCATACTGGAGACCCTTCTATTATGCCTATGGGACCACCTCCTCCACCACCAAGACCTACTACCAAATTTGTGCAAGTTTCCAGAAGTGTCCCTTACCAAGGACATACTCAGTATCATGTGTTCCCTAATCATCAAAGTACGTGTGCCAATGAATATTGTAATATCTATCATACTTATGTTCATGCACCTCATCTTTGACCTATTTTGCAAAAGTATTCCACTATTCCAAATAATATATTTTGTGATTTCTATGAATATCTAACTCATCATATAGACTAATGCAGAGCTTTGGATTCCATATCTAATCGTCTTCATCAAACAACATTCCAGGTCAATGAGGCTCCTCGAGGATGAGGAGGAGATGGCTTAAGATGGGGAAGAACTAGAGGAATAGATCTTATTTAATGCTACATTTGTGATCAAGAGGGCCATGTTGCTCATGATTATCCATTGCCAAAGAGGCCCTTTTATTCCCATTGTTGGATAAACACTCATGCTACTAAATATTGTCCAAAATTAATTTCTCGTTGGGAAGAGTGTAACCGAAAAAGAGGCTCAAATATTATCAATGTAGAACCTAGATAATATGAACCAATTCCTCAGCCAAATATTAACATTATCACTAGAGGAGGCAAGTGGACTGGAGTGAACAAGGAGGTACTAGACAAACCTACTGTAATAAGGTTTGCATCTCCAAATATGTCTTATGATCCTACTCAGCAAGAGGAGTACTACGAGGATGTTGTTGAACTATTTAAGTGTCTATTTTCTTTCTATAGTCTAGGAGTAGAACATAATGAAAAGGGATAGTTGAAGAGTCCCCAATTTCTACAAGGGAGATCTCAGCCTATAATATAGTGGTTTATTTATTTTTGAATGTTATGATTGATGATAAATTATCTGCCCAATTTCAAAAAAATATTAATATTGTTTTTAAGGATGAAGAATTCTTAGAACAACCTATCTCCACTAAATTTTGATAACATCATTCCATCGTGTCATCCACAACAAGAGAATAACATGAAGGTAGTTTAGCATCAATGCCCAAATCGTTGGATACTAAATTAAAGATGTTATGTTGGATCTAGGATCTGATGTGAATATCTTGCCATGAAAAACATGGGAGGTGTTGGGAAGACCCAAGTTGGTTTTTTCTCCTATATAGTTATGCATGGCCAACCAGTATTGAATTATTACATTGGTCATCCGAAAGATGTCAAAGTTGATATTGCTAGCATAAATACATATATATTTTTTTAGGTCATTGATATTATGAGTGATAAACACCCTTATCCTACCTTATTGGGGATAGATTGGGCATTTGAAAACTATGAGGTAATATATCTTAAATGAGATACCATGACTTTTGAATTAGACAGAGTCAGATTATCCAATGATTGGATCCATATCAAGGTCCAATATTTATAGAGCTCGTTGATGATGTAGAAGAACCCAATATTCTAGATTAGTTATATAAACTTCCTACAAGAAAGACGATGGATTAAATAAATCCTACAATGGATGCTTCTCTGAGATGGAGTGTTCAGCATACTAAATTTGGTTCAGACATTGTGTTGGATTTTTAGAAAAAACAGGATCATGAGTTACATTCTAGACGTTGCGCAACTATTTGTTGTGCTCGTTGGATCAGTACAGAGGTAAGGGGCCACCTTACTTTTGATGATATTAGATATGTTGTTAATTTTATTAAATAAGTTGATTCAAATATTAAAGAAATGAAAATAATTCCTTTGATGGATATTACTCCGCAAGCAACCCCTACAAGATGGTGGGGATCTCATCACAACTAGTTCCATAACATGGACTCGATTAAGTTTTCTATGTTGTGTTGGTTCATTGTTCATGAGAATAATTTAGATAATGTTCATGCATATGAGGGTTATTTTATAGCTCCAAATCTCACCATTATGGTTTGTGATGCTACAATCATGGCCTAGGGCAACCCCTCCTTCTAGACCTAGTCCCAAATTTAAAAAACAGTGTTTTATTCCCTGTACGCGACATTGCCCTGAGTTAAACGTGTGTATATGTGGGTCCATATCTACCCAACCCACGTATATGTATTAAAACACTTAAAAAAATATAAAAATCCTTATTTTCGGGTGGAGATCGTGGGTTTTACCTGCTGATCACCTATTAGTGATGTGGCCCAACTATTCCCAACCAATACCTAACTAAAAAACTACTTTGGGATTGGTATAAAAAGACATCAAAGGGAAGGCCTAAGGGAGGAGAGAAGAGAGAGAAAGGTTATTATACTGCGATTTTCCCCCTGACCAGGTCTGAAGACCCTTGTGCCTTCTGCACTTCCCCCATTTGTACAGGAAACCCATGTTTCCTTGTGATTTGATGTTCATCCACTAGTTATGGCATCATGGAGTGAGTCTTGGAAGGAGATATGCTAGACGCTTGAGGTGGGACGGATCCGGAAGGAAGCTTTTCTTGGAGCCTGCCAAGGTTGCTCAGGTGATATTACTCCTTTTGTACATTCTATTTGTCTATAATAAAGAAACACGTCTTGGTTCTCGATATGCTTCTTCTTTATGTTTATGATGTTCATGTTTGAATTTCATGTATGAATGGTTGTTTAAAGTTCATAACTAACTTCCTTCTTTTATAACATAAAGATGATTTTTGTATAAGTCTTTGTCCATATACTGCTGCATTCTTTGGAATTGGTTGTTTTGCAGGACAAGGAAGTGAAAGGGACTTGAAGAAGGGTTTGGACCCTTGAGGAACTACTCGAACGTAGGACCTGAGGTACGTCCTTCTTACTTTAGAATTTTCTTTTGATAGCATAATGGCCGTGTGAGTGCATGTTTCTCTATTTAGACAACTTTCAATCTTCTAGGGTTTCCACCCAAAGCCCTAGGGGATCAAATCCCTCAACAGAATTGGCGACTCCACTGGGGAAAACACTCTTGTTGTTCCTAGTTTGGGTGTTTTTCAAGCCTATCAGGGCTCAGTTGCTTGTTGGTTTACTGTTACTGTCTGGTCTGTTCTTGACTTCTGAGTTTTGCCAGTTTCTTCAGTTTGTTTTTTATTTTTCTTGAAATATTATATATATGTTGTTTTCCTTAGTTACAAAAGCGTATAAACGCTTGTTTCCTGAAGTAAACCCGCGTATACGCAGGTTTCCTCAGGCATAGTCGCGTATACACGCAGTCTGCACTACGTACAGTCGCGTATATCTTGCAACTTTCAGGATTTATAAATTGTTGCGTCTCTAAAGTTTGTCTGGTCTTTTGAGTCAGTTTGAAACGGTCATTTTTGCCAGTATCAGTTGTATGTGTTACAACAAGCGTCCTACTCCGATTTCTCTCTGATTATAAGGAGTATTGGTCTTGTTTTGTGTTTGCAAGCGTCAGCATATTTTTTCTAAAAGCACACAAGATTTCTTGATTGGAATCTTGGCTGCTCTGAGTTATCAGAGCAGAAATATTGTTATCAATCTTTGTGTTGAACTTTGCTTTTTGGTGACTTTTTTGTTTGCTTAACAAAATCGCTTTTTATGACCATCTACTTCTTTGTTTCATCAAAGTTGTCATTTGATACTTTCTTGAAATTTTCTTTTTGATCTTTTTTGGTCTTTGTTACCAAAGCTTTCCTTGTTGCTTTCGATTGTTAAAAAGCCTTTTTAAACACATTTGTTTTTGTTGAGTTTTCATTCTTTGTAGGGTGTCAACTTGCAAAAGTGTTTCTTGCTTATTGTTTCAATCGCAAAGTTTCAGTTTTTGTTGAGAGCATTTTCGAAAAGACTTTTTTTGTTGCTACTTTGAAGAGAACTTTTTGAAAAGTTTTTGTTTTGCTTTCTTGAACTTGCTTTTCATTTGGTT
>APFE031514693.1:6737-25112 GCA_000404065.3 Pinus taeda | reverse complement strand
TATATATAGAAAGGAGGTATTTTCATTTGTATCATCCAATAATTGTTCATTTGTGTAATGTAAAGGAGGTTGCCCCCTCGAAGAGGATGAATTCTAAGGCGTTCAACTATCTTTTCTATCTTTTTGTGGGTTGGTTTCATAACAACATGCCTGAAGCCCTAATATGGTTGCTAAAATAATTTCTATTTATGCTCTTTGAAAAGAGGGCACAAGTTAGGCTTAGGGTCGAGTTAGTTACGTCAAATAATTATTCAGTCTAGTTGTGTTAAGCATTTGTCATATTTCTTAGTTGTGACCCATCGTAACCCATTGGTGTCAAGGAAGTGTGTGTTATCATTCCCATCATTTACTAAGTCATTTAATATGATTGCTTTTGTCTATTGATTTGTTTCCCCGTAACAGTCATTTTGTCAGTGATTTGATTTTTGGTTTCAAGCCCTGAAGTACTTTTAGTTATATTTGTCGTTAGGGCATTTCTTTTTTGGTTCATTTGCATCATGTCTTGGATAGTTATGTCTTGGGTGTCATTAATACCTAAATCGAGTCTAATTTTGTTAATTTGTCTTGTTTAATATCCAACGATCAATTAATTCATCACCATATTGCATCTTTTTCTAGAAATGTCATGCATTGAAGCATCATTACTCATTTTTATTTTTATAACCTTTGGAGTCCTTCACCCTAGATTCCACATCTTCCCTATGGCTCTATCATTTGTTTCCATCCCCTTGTTTAGTTTGTTTATAGCCATCAACCATCCACCATGGACCACTCTAATAAACCAATCATTTATTTTGATTTCTCAGATGATCATATTGAGCCTACAGAGGATAACTTTGTTAGAGAATTATATATTACAGAGCAATGAAACACATAAAATATATTGTAGAAACATAAACACATAAAGCAATAGAGACACAAATATACATGGTTCACCCAATTTGGGCTATGTCCATGGAGAAACAACCAGTCCTTCCTTTTACATTATCTAGCAAATTGAAGAGATAAAACCTACAACAGATTCGTTGTAATTCCCTCTTCGCTCTCACACAATCTCCTCTCTCTTTCTCACTCAGAATATAGATCTACCTAGACACAATACAATTCCCTCATATATAGTGAGGGGTTGTCTTCTAGGGAAAAAAACCCTAAATTAAACATAAATTCTATCGTCATATCTCTACCTAATGAATGGCCCGGATTGACTGCGAAATTTCAACATTTTGCAAGGAAATTTACATCAATTTTTAGCTTCGAGGGCATTGCCCCTACTCCCCTGCCAGGGGGGACTCCCAAAGATTGTAGTCACCCCCCTTGGACCCCCCTTGGACCCCCCTTGCAGTGTACATTTTACGGGTGGCATTGCCGCCACATTACGAACTAGGGTCCAATGTGGCGATACCTTTAAATAAAGAAGATAATCAGGCTCCATGCCCAACAATCTCCCACTTGGAGACTGATTATAGAAACTCCATCGCTACTTCATTTGTTGGACAATGACTCCACTTTGGACCTGGCTATTCCTCATCTTCTTCATCATACTTGAAGACCAATTGAAACTAAGCAAACTCTCAGTTTCTCCCTAGTTACAAATTTTGTTAACATATATGTAGGATTCTGGCTAATGTGTATCTTTTTTAGCTTCAACTGTCCATCATCCAATGCTGACCGTATGAAATGGTACTTGAGTTGTAAATGTTTAGTCTTGGAATGAAATGTGGAGTTATTTGCAAGATGTATGACACTTTGGCTATCATTGTATAACCTGCCCAACTCGTACTTCTTACCCAATTAATCCAGAAACCTTTGTAACCAAATCATTTCTTTACTAGCCTCTACAGCAGCAACATACTTTGCTTCCATTGTTGAGAGTGAAACAACACTTTACAGTTTTGAGACCCAACTGAAATTTGTTCCACCTATAGTAAACACATACCTCGTGGTACTCCTCATGTTATCTCTATCACCCACCATATCTGCATCAACATATCCCTGTAGAGCAATGTTTGAACCACCAAAGCACAATGCTTGATTTGTGGTACCTCTCAAATACCTAAGAATCTACTTCACTGCCATCCAATTTTCTTTTCCTAGATTGTTCATGTACATTCTTACAACTCCCACTGCATGTGCAATATCAGGCTTGGTGCAGACCATTGCATACATTAAGTTTCCACCACTGATTCATATGGAAATTTAGACATATAATCCATTTCTTCCTGAGTCTTGGCACACATTTCCTTCCTTAGTTTGAAATGGCTAGCCAAAGGTATACTAAATAGTTTTTCATTCTACATATTAAACCTTTTCAACACCTTTTGTATGTACTCACTTTGAGACAATGTTAATTTGCAATTCTTCCTTCTCTAGTTATTCTCATACCAAGGATTTGTTTTGCAACACCCAAATCCTTCATTGCAAATGAGTTTGTCAATTTTCTTTTGAGCACATTTATTTCTTGCATGTTAGAACTTGCAACAAGAATGTCATCTACATACAATAACAATATAATATAGCTGCCATAATTTTTCCTTTTGAGATAAACACAATGATCAGAGTGACATCTAGTATAACCTTGTTCATACATAAACCTATCAAATGTTAGATACCACTGCCTTGGAGCCTCCTTTAAGCCATACAAGCCCTTATTCAACCTACACACTAGTTTCTCCTTCCCTTCTACCTCATATCCTTGTAGTTGTTGCATATATATCTCTTCCTCCAAATCCCCATGGAGAAAGGTTGTTTTTACATCTAACTGCTCAAGATGCAAATCTTCAGTTGCTACTAGACTTAAAATAATTCTGATTGAAGTCATTTTTACAACAGAAAAAAATATTTCATCAAATTCTATACCTTTTTTTTTGCAAAGCCCTTCACCACAAATCTAGCTTTATACCTTTTCCTACCTCCATCTTCTTCCTTCAACCTATAAAACCATTTATTCTTCAATGTTGTTTAACCTGCAAGCAACCTGACTAAGTCCCAAGTCTGGTTATGTGCTAAGGATTCCATCTCTTTTTTCATGGCTTTCTCCCACTTCTTCCAAGTTTCTACCTGCACTGCTTCATAACATTCTGGATCACCAGAATCAATCAACAATACATAATATAATGAAGGAGAGTATCATTCAGGGGGTCTACTTATCCTGGCAGATCTTCTAACACCATTTTTAGGCATTGAGGTGCTTTTTACTGTTGTGGTTGTTATTGTTGTTCTAGTTGTTGCTCATTATGATTTTCAGGTACCTTCACTTTTTCTGAGATGTCATCGAGAGCTATGTATTCTTTGTTTTCTTTTTCCTGTTTCTTTTCCTGCATCTAATCCTTGTACAAAACCTTTTCACTGAATATGACATCTCTGCTCCTAATGATTTTGTGTTTTTCATAATCATAAAAGCCATAACAAAATCATTAACACCATATCCAATAAAGGTAGATTTCTTTGATTTTGCCTCAAGATTTGTTCTATTTTTTTTATTAATGTGGACAAAGGCTTCACAACCAAATCTTTTTAAAAATGATTAATTTACCTTTTTACCTATCCATGCCTCCTTTGGAATACCACCATCCAAGGAACTTGAAGGCCCTCTGTTTATTAGATAAATAAAAGTATCTACAACATCTACCCAAAATTGTAAAGGCAATCCTGCATGCAATCTCATGCACCTTGCACGCTCCATGATTGTCATGTTCATCATTTTTGGCACACCATTTTCTTTTCATGTTCCTGGAACTATTTTCTCTTTGCAAATTCCATTCTCTGAATAGTACCTATCAAACTATTTTTGAAATATTCACCTCCATTATCTGATCGGAGACACTTCGACCCTTTTCTTGTCTCATTTTCAACCAAAGCTCTCCATTTCTTGAAAGTATCAAATACATCATATTTATTTCAAATACAATACATCCAGGTTTTCCTAGTTGCATCATCAATAAAAGTAACATAATAATGAGATCCACTGAGAGATGATACCTGAGCAGGTCCCCATACATTTGTATGCACAAGCTCTAATTTTTTTCTCTTCTTTTCTTTCCCAACTCTGAGGAATATGACTCTCTTCTATTTTTCATAAACACAATTCTCACATAATTTTAAATCAACATGCTTCAAACCTAGCAACAAATTTCTTGAGTGAAGAATCTACATCCCCTTCTCACTCATGTGCCTAAGCCTATGATGCCACAATGTCGTATCTTCTCCTATATAGGTTAAATCATTAACATGATTAGAAATACCATTGCATAAATACAATGTACCAACCTTTTCTCCTTTTGCTACTACCGGGGCTCATTTAGCGACCTTCCAAATTTTATCTGTAAAAGTAGTTACAGAGCCTTCACCTCCCAACTGCCCTGTTGAAATCAAATTTTTCTTTAGATCTGGAACATGCCTTACCTATTTCAACAACCATTGATTTCCATTCTATTGTTTTATGAAAATTGTACCCATTCCAATGGTTTTACAGGGTTTATCATCACCCAATCAAACCTGTCCAAAATCTCCTTGAACATAATTATGAAAATATTTCATATCAGGTGTTGCATGGAATAAGGCCCCTGAATCTACCACCCAGACATCAATAATATTTTTTAATGAAAGAATCAAAGCATATTACACAACATCACCTATCACATTCGCTTCATGATTGTTTTCTTGTTGTATGTCTCCTTATTTTCCCTTCCAAGACTTGCAATCTTTCTTCAGGTGTCCTTTCTTGCCACATTTCCAGTACACTATCCCTAATCTGGACTTGGATCTGTCTTTCCTTGACTTACTGCGATATCCTAGGCTCTTTCCTCTTTCCATTTTTCTTCCCCTAGTCTCTGTAGTCAAAGCATTACCTGATGTCTCACTGGAGCTTTTTCGTCGCATTTCCTCACTAAGGATTGCATCGACAACATCATCAAACTTTAAAGTACTAGATCCAAAAGTAGAGTTACTAATGGCCATAACTAAACCATTCCAAATTTCTAGCAATGAGCACAGAAATAATAGAGCCCTAACTTCATCATCAAAAGTTACCCCTACAGAACTTAACTAACTGGTAACTGTATTAAATTCATTTAAATAATCAACAACAGATCCACCTTCTGACATTTTCATATTAAATATGCTTCATAACAAATACCTTATTTGAGGTTGAGGGTTTTTCATATAGTTTTGCTAATGCCGACATTAAACCCTCTATTTTCGTTTCCTTTGAAATATTAAAGGCTACCGATGCTACTAGGCATAGTCATATTGTTCCAAGTGCCTTTCTGTCAAGAATATCCCGTTTTGTGTCTATCATACTCATCAATTTCTTTGTCTTTCCTCTCAATGGTAGGTACAGGTTTTCTGGTACAAATAATCTTCCATATACATTTTCCATAGTTGGTAATTTTTCCATTAAATTTTTTGACCCTAAACCTACCATCTTCTATCATTTCTCCCACTTGAACCAAGAACCCTTCTCTCCTACAAGTTTATTAGTCAAATAGACCTTTGGCTCTAATACCAGTTGTTAGAGAATTATATATTATAGAGGAATGAAACACATAAAATATATTGCAGAAACATGAAAACATAAAACAAGAGAGACACAAATATACTTGGTTCACCCAATTTGGGCTATGTCCATGGAGAAATAGCAGGTCCTTCCTTTTATATTATCTATCAAACTGAAGAGATACAACCTACAGCAAATCAATGGTAATTTCCTCTTCGCTCTCACACAATCTCCTCTCTCTTTCTCACTCAGAATACAGATCTACCTAGACAAAATACAATTCCCTCATATATAGCGAGGGGTTGCCTTCTAGGGAAATAAAATCTAAATTAAACATAACTTCTACCATTAGATCTCCACCTACTAAACGGCCTAGATTGACTACGAAATTACAACATTCTACAAGGAAATTTTACATCTATTTTTAGCTTCAGGAGCACTGCACCCAATCCCCCGCTAGGGGGGGCTCCCAAAGATCACAACCACCCCCCCTAGACCCCCCTTGTAGCATACATTTTACGGGCAGTGTTGCCTCTACATTACAAACTGGGGCCCAATGTGGTGATACCTCTAAATAAAGAAGATAATCAGGCTCCACACCCAACAACCTTGAGGAGAAGGCCACTCTAGTCAACAATGATTTTTCCAATCCAACTTTGTTTCCAGCTCTTAGTCTAGAAATTTATATGTGCTTCTTTGCAACTCCATCCGATGATGTTGTTTCAAGGATCAAACCTAAGTTTTAACCATTGCATCAATATAACCTTATGAAATTGCAGGATTTTCCTGTATTTCGCACTACTTGTGAAGACATGATATGTACTAAGTTCCTTATCAACATGATATATAATTCCTTTATATGTCTCGATAAGCAGAACCTTATTCATGTGGATGACATCCAAAAGCTCATTGGATTTTCCATGCATGGTCAGGATGCCTCAACTACATTTCAGAGTACCTCGAAGTGATGCAAAAAAAGGGTGATGACAATCTGTATGAAAAATATGGTACTTGGTGCAAGGGTTGTGTATTTGTCATTGATATGATCAATAATAACAAGAATAAAGTTTCATGTTATATTATTGCTGGGAAATTCATGTGACATTACACAAAAGGAGAATGTACATTCTGCAGAATTACATGTACAAGGTGAGTTGTTGAATTGGTGTAACTTCCTCTTAGATAAATGTTTTGTTGCTTGCGAGGATTTGTACAAGAGAGATACATATTTTATTTATGGATATCTATTAGATGTTATTGCAATGATGAAATGGTGTGCCCCATAGGGCCAATATTTAGTTGAAGTACTAGATGGTGAAGCCCTCACTCTCGCCTATGTTCCATGGCAGATTCAAGTTGATGTTGCTAATAGATATTTTAATGAAAACATGTTTGATAAATGGCACACCAAGGTGATTTATGCTACTCATATGATGATAAGGGTGCCCAGGTCCATTTTAGATAAATATGCATCCTAGATGTGGTTTGGTATCATCCATAGTAACACCTACGTTTGGACCAAGCTTGTCAATAAAGACACATTTAAGATGAAGTTGTTACCATATTATATGTTACAGGAGGCATTCCATCAAGAAGTTCTATACAGGCTAGGAATTCAGTGTATGAAGACCTCCGAAGGAATTGTTGATTTTTTCAACGTGTTGCAACCTCATAGTCTAGATTTTGATGCTCCTTCATCTTCCAAGAAGATTCAGCCACCCCTGCCTCTAATTTTTTACCTTCCATGAGAAAGCTCCAAGCATGTGTGTCCTTTGTTTGCACCACTATGTCTACTATGGAATTATTGGCAAGTCCACCTACTACGACTTATTTTATCCCTAACATTATTCCATATGTAGGTAAGACATTCAAACATATAGTACTTTTTTTTGTTTCCATAACCCTATATCATCAACCCTCCCACCATTGCAGATATCAACCCTTCTATCTTTGGTGCCTTCTCTTTTGCACAAGCATCCCTCACAAAAGTTTCCTCTAAACCCTCTAATACTATTTTTAGTTCTTTGACCATTGTCGATATCCGAGATGATGAGCTTGAAGACCTAGTTCACGCCACCACAATTTTTGGGGAACATGTTCACTCACCACATGTTCTTTCTCTGACTCATAGCCTTGTTTCATCCCCACATACCACTACACCTTCTGAAACCATCTCTTATCACCTTTCCTATCATTATGACCCTAAAGACATCATTGATATTAGTGTCGATATGGAGATGGTTTCTGAGACTAAATATATAACAGCACTTTGACAGAATATAGATATCTCTCCTCCGCCACTTGTGCAACCTTTGCCAATAACATAGCTAGAACCCAGCATTTTAGCAGCACATCTTTCTTCATTCGGTGCAGATCTAAATTATTGCAGGAAGCCTTGAATTTATTTGCAAAGTATTTTGATATAATTCCCCTCCTTCATTCCCATGTAATTTCCAAAATTAAATAAGATTCCCAGCAAGACTAGACTCAGGAGACAGATACCTCACTGCAAGGACAATCTGAGAAGTATGTTATGAGTGGCCAACAGTTGTAGTTTATATTTCCTCCTGTCGATAGTCTTTCTGCCTCTAATATTCAAAATAGGTCTTCACAACAACCTTTAAAATTCATCAGGGCTTCCTCAACTCAATGAGAATATCATTTGGTTATCTTTGACTCAAGGTACAACGATCTCATCATTGTGCACGAACAGTAGTAGAAGCCACTCCTCAATGTTATTGAGGAACGTGATCAATTGCGTTAAGAGAATGAGAAACTGACAAAGAAAGTTGAGGAGATTAGTTCCAAACTCCAACATATGTGGTCAGTTGTTGTATGCTTTGTTCCCAATGCCTGAGAGGATTTCTCCTTATGTGAGCCCGCACTACGTCTTGAGTTCCTCGAGACTACCTGTACATAAATGATTATCGCAACAAAAAAAAGTTCATGGACCTATCTCCAACTTTCATAACTATATTCGAAACCCCATAACGCAATTCCAGCAACATATTACTAACACTATTAAGCAGGCATCTAGTTCTAATGACATGCTTTAGCAACGTACTTGTAATTCCCAAGAGATATTTCGCCAAGTCCAAGATTGTCTAGGGTTACTCTCTAAACCTAGTCGTCATTTATATCAATTGTGATACCAAAGTAAATAGCTCGTGGAACAAGCCCTTGCCACTACATATCTCACATAACAAAAAAAATTATTTGATCAGGCTGAGGAGCTTCATAATCATATTCATCGCTTATAGGAGGAATCGCATAAGGCCAAAACTTAACTGCAGGACCTTCAACCGACAGGTAAATCCCAGTTTATGCATCTTTTCAAGCTCAATCATGATGTCGATACTCAGTGGCAAATGTTTCTTAATTCTCATCCTGACAAACGTATTGCAGAAGACACAAGCCTATTTGTTGACGAAGTTAGTACCCTACTCAATACTTAGAAAATTATCGTGTAGGATTATAATAGTTTTAAATCTCAAGCTTTGCATACGGTTATTGAGTTGGGTCCTTCATCTGAATGGGAAGAAGTAGAACAGGGGAAAAGAGAAACAACAGCAGTCGAGCAACCACAGGTAGGGCCAAGTTAATACAAAGGATTAACTCGAGAGTGAGTTAATAGACTATGATCAGGGCTTGTTAGGTCCTTCATTTTTAAATAATTTTCATCAATTTTTTTAGAGAAGAACTGCAGAGGTAATCAGTAAAAGCAGATAAATTAAATGGAAAAATAGGCCAGAAAGCGAGAACAAAATGAAAAAAGCAACCAGCAGAGAAAGGAAGAAACTACCTCGGGACTTGCGAAGGCTTGAGAAAAAGGATCTAGATGTCAGTCTTAAAAGAATCAAGTGAAAGTGGACCAAAATTGTTGTATTTTGTCAAAAGGATCAAGTTGGACTAGATTAAGCAAAGTGTGAATCAAGGCAGATGAGAAAATCTATAAAAGACGCATGCATTGAGTTGAACCTAAGGAGACAGAGAGATATGTCGACAGGTTGTTAGAATGAAGTCTGAAGCTTTTGATGGGTACTATGATGTAATCCAATCATATTTCTATCCCATTTTGACATAATTCTGAATAGATCTTGTGCATTCTTTGCATATCTTCATTGTAATGGCCTAATCTCTTGGAATAATATAAGGGGAAGGTTGTTAGGCTATACTTATATGTTCTATGATTGAATGTTGTTATGTTGTGTACCCCTTTTAAAAAAAAAGTGATGTTTTATTACTTGTTATGTGTCAATGTGTATGCTTTTTTTTTAAGGATGATTGAGGATCTCTAAATAAGAAATCAATGTATATTTATGTAACAAATTTGAATCTTGTAACTATATAAAACCCCCAATAACATTTAGAAGTCTCATCATACCACAGGTAAGACTTATCTCCTTTGTGGAGGAATGAAAATGTTGGCATTGTTCTAGACTACAACAAGATCTTTTGTTAGCAACCACTGGCTAAACCTTGGGTCTTCATGATAAAACTTGATGCCAACAGTATTTATTAATATGTAATTATGTTGTCAAATATGGGAGTAACAAGGATCTTTATGTGCGATAAGTTCTTACAAGTAGAGTCTAATGGGACCCGCGCCTACTATTAATTATGTGTTTAAATATTCATGATGTGTTTATAGTAAATTTTACACTCTAATGAGGTTTTCTAAAATCAAAGTTTAAATAATTTTTTAAAAGGTACTTAAAGAAAATAATTGTTTTATACAAGTATTAGATAAGGGATAACTCATAAATATGAGGAGGAATATTTTGAATGAAAGTATGTGAAAATTTTAAGAGTGATTTTCTTATTATTGTTCATTTTCCTTTTTGAGTTTTTTATGGACTAAATTGTCTTGTTAATAGCAAGGATATCTTGAAAAGTGGAAAGGAAGGATGAGTAATAATAAGTTATGTTGTTCTTCAAGGTTATTTATTTTCTTTGTATTATGTTTGCACTATCTAGAAGTTATTGTCTTATTAAGTGCTAAGTAATGTAATTTTTTTTTATAGATTTGATAAAAAAAATCTCATCTCTTGAAGTGGTACAAATCAATTTTTTTGTTCTTCTTCTCTTTCCCATGGCACTTCATTGGCTTTGTATGATTTATTGTAAAATATTAGGCTCGGTAATGACATATTTGGTCCTAATACTCATAAGGATCTGAAAATACAATCATTTGTGTACTTAGATTTGTCTATAATAAAAAATATTATTGATTTCTTTCTCAAATTGGATTATTGGATTTTTTATTCTAAATTGATATTGTTTTGCATTTTATACTTTTTATAGATAAGTCTGGAAAGTTTATGTTCATAATTTGATGTATTATTTTATTATTTTGGCTATTACAATCAAAAACATTAAAAAAAGGATTATAATCTAAAAATAAATTTCAAATTTCAAGAACTTGGCATATTGGAATTTGGATATAAAATTAAAGGCTATAAACCTAAGGTAACATTGCCACTTATCTTGTTTAGCTTAATGAAATTTGAGATGTTTTTGTGAGAAGCATCAAAACTTCTCCATGAACATATGGGAACCATAAAAGCATTTTAGCATGCTAATCAAGGTTTATTTTCATCAATATCAAGAGTAACATAACTAGCACCCTGATCAATAGTGCTAACTATTTCTAGTGCAGCCCTTTGTTGAAAATTAATGTTTGCAAGACATCTAAAGCCAACATAGAATATGAGTTAATGCTAGGCCTTATATCACATTATACTTTCAAACTCCTCATGCATAGGCACTGTGTGCCATGTGATGTAAAGGTAATATGGGAACTTTGGTTATTATTTCATTTGTGTCTATGAAACTTATAGTTTCCCATTAGTACGTATATATGTCATCTCTTGACTCATAGACTCCAATGGGTTATGTATCATAAATATCATTGTGAGTCACTATAGTGTTCTTTATTAGGATAAGGGTACCAAATTAGTATAGATCCAAGCATGAGAGTAACAGAAAGAGGAAACATGCATTGAAAAGGGCATAGGGGGTATAAAGAGAACTCATGTCTCTGAGAGATCAGACTCAGACAAAGAAGTCCCCTTGCAAACAGTTGGAAATGAATTAGAAATGGTAAAAGTGTATCCCAAACCTCCCGTATGACAAAAGGTTCAAAAAACGAAAGGCTTATATGACAAAATTTTCTCTAGCCAAAATGCTTATATGATTGAATGCTTTCAGGGTTTACATAATGTAATTTTGTTCCTTGTTTCAAATTGAATAAAATTACAACTTTTTTCTAGGAAAAAAGTGTCCCTTATAAAAAATAATAGAATATTTTTGTCAAAAATAATAAACAATAACAAGATTTACAATGAAAATGATAAACTAAGATAGTAATATGTAATTTTAGAAGAACCAAAATACAAAAATTAGAAGCACCTTTATTTCTAAAAGAAATATTTGTTGGAAATTAAATAACGTTATGAAACCAACTCACAAAAAGATAGAAAAGATAGATGAATGCCTTAGAAATAAGCCTCTTTGAGGGGGCAACCTCATTTACACTACACAAATGAACAATTCTTGGATGATACAAATGACAAGACCTCCTTTCTATATATAGGAGTCTAAGGGGTCATAATATAATCATAACCGACATAACAATAATAATGTAAGGGCACAATAATAACAGTAGTGGGCTTCTATGGGGCACAATAATAATAAAAAGGGGACTACATAGGCACAAAAATATAATAAAGGGGTTTTACTAATAACAATAAGGGGTTACACTAGTAGTATAGGGACCTAACATGTCCCTCTCCTTCAAAAAGTGTTTTCCTCAACGCTTGAGTAGTTCTTATGCTTCTATATAGATTCTTGTCCTCCCATGTGGAATCTTCAGTGGGTAAGTTCTTCCACTTGATGAGATACTTTGAAATTGATCTATTTCATAGCTATCGATTTCCCGGTTATGTGATTGCTTCAGGTTCCAATATGATTTTTCCTTCCTTGTCAAGTTCTCGCAATATTGTTTGAACTGTTATCTTCTGCAACTTTTGAATGAGTTCCCACTCCTTTGGGCATATGGATATCTGTAAGGCCTGATGTTTAGAGGAACACTTCCTAGAATCAAATGAACAGCATGATCATGATCACGAATAGGTGGGAGGCCTTTGGGAGTCTCAGATACATTGGAATGATTGTCCAAAACATTTTGGAGATCTGGAGAAATACATGATTTCGATGTGGAATCCTCTTGTGAACATAATTGTGCAATTACGCCCCATTGTTATTTATTTAGAAGATTTTTCATGATGTTATAGTTGATTATCTTTCTCAATTTCCCTTCGATACCCCTCAATTCAAATTCCTTTCCTTCCCAAAAAAAATTCAAGAAAAGTTCTTGAAAATCAAAAGTTATCGTACCCAAAGATTGTAGTCATTGGACTCCAAGTAGAACATCAGCACCACCCATTGGAATGGAAAGAATTGGGCTATTAAATGCATATTATCCCATGGATAGCTTGATATTATGGCATTTTCCAGAGCAATTTATGGTTCCTCCACTTGCAGCCATCACTTGACACTCTGGTGCTGGATATAAGAAGCAATTCAATTCCTTGGCTATCTTACAACGAATAAAATTACGGGTACTGCCCGAATCAATCAACATTATTACCTTTTTCTTCTTGATATGTCCTTCTATCTTGATAGTTTGAGGAGTGGTAATCTCTTCCAATGCTTTACAAGAAATGGTCAGATTCATTTCTTGATGCTTGATGTGATCTTTCACTTCTTGAACATTTTTCTTCTTGATATGTCCTTCTATATTGATAGTTTGAGGAGTGGTAATTCCGACCAATGCATTACAAGATATGGTTGAGTTCATTGCCATTACGTGTTGATACAAAGGTCCATTGTTGCACCATGGATGATGTTGCCAGTGATCGTCATAACATCCCGAACTGTTATTCACTCGCGAGATGTTGTTGCACCGGAGCTAGCAAGTGTGGGTACTATTCCACATAACAGTTGTCGGCATTGGAATTGTTTATTTTCGAAGAAACAGACCCAAATGGTTACAATCCTAACTAATGTATATTTGTATTTAGAAATAGGTTGTAACTGCTTTTTTTTATTATTAGCATGAGAATTGTGAGATCCTCATGAATGATCTATTTCTAATTTCAGGTATGTAATAACTATAAAAGAAACTCAATTTCCTTTTTACAAGGACACGACATATAGAAGAGTATTGTTACTTTGCTTCTGTAACTCTGAATTATTTTTTAATATTAAAAATTACAGTGATATTGTTATTGCTCTTTAGTTGATTCGTTAATTACTTTTGTGTTATTCCTATGCCTACTAAGGAGGAAGAACCCTACTCTTTGGCAGGGACTGTAGTGATAGAGGTAGTGTACATTCTAGTTTCACTAATTGTTATATGGTTTCTTGTTGTTGTTGTACAAATTGTGAATTACATTTTTTGTTGTTCCAATTTATATTATGTTGTTGCACTGAGTTAATCAATGGAATGGTAGTAACCAGCTGGAGTAGATATTAGTTACTGCATGACGCACCCTTACTTTGATAGTTGTGAAGTGTGATTTAATTTTGTGGAGTGTTTTTATTTCTACTTGAATGATTTGGTTCAACAATTTGGTTCAGTGGCATCTTTTATTGTTTTCTCCATTTTCTCATTCTTACTTGTAGTGTATCGGCACAAACATTGTGAACTCCATTGAAACAGCAAGACCTATCCTGTGTTAATAATTAAATGTTGCAGTCTCAGTCAATTAGGATTGATTAAAACAACGCTACATTTTGGCATCGTTTTCAAGGATGGCAGTTAACGATACAGTCAGCCAAGTTGTTTATTTGATGATAGAGTGTTCCTAGTCCATAATCGTTGGGCGGTAAGACGAGAGGTAAGAACCTGCGCATCTCTCTAACATACCTCGACGGGCTCACCATTGTGACCATTAGGGAACTTAGGGAATTTTGGTGTTTTGTTTAGCGTGTCTTCAACTCTTCAGTCATTGGGTGGTAAGACAAGAGGTAAGAACCTGTGCATCATTCTAACATACCTAGGCAGGCTCACCATTGTTGACAACTGAGACACTTAGGCTGTGAATTAACACACATAAGGTCCATGTGTGCAACTGTAGGAATTAAAAAGATACCAAAACTAGCCCCAATCTAATTAGTCACGGAAAAAATGAGTTGTAAAAAGGAAAGGAAGAGTGTAGATTTTGGAAGGAAAACATTTATCTAGGAACTAATCTCTAAGGCAAAAAAAGAACAGTCCAGATCTCAAAGGGATGTAAGGAAAACAGGGCCGCAAAAAGCTGTTACTACCATAGAAAGGGAAAAAACCTCTGATTCCTCTATCTTGGGACCATATCATTTTAAATCTAGCACCCACATCCCAAAGATCAATAATCCAATTCAGGAGCAAAAGGGGGAAGCTAGTAGCCAGAACTTGAGGACTGAGGGACAAGGGGAAACTGAGGGGGAGCATCAAATATCTGAGACGGAAGAGCACATGTTGGTTTATCAATACCCAGATATAGGTAGTGTAGTGAAACAACCATCCCCAAGGATACTTGAGCCATCAATCACACTTGCAAGACCATCACAAGAACGGTTTGAAGGACGTCTGTTACAGCAAGGTTTAGAAGGATTAATCATGGGGAGAAACAATGACAACAATGCTAAAACAGATGCTACTATCACCACTTTTGAGTTCCCAATCGGGGATATCATAGGTGAAGCTCATATGAAAAATATTCCTCTATCATCCTTATCATCCTTCTAGGGGATGACTGTGGAAGATCCAAACACCTTTCTATTTGAGTTTTATGTCTTATGAAGAAGTTATAATTATACCTTAGATTCTCATAATTTGAAATTATTTCCTGCTACTTTAAAAGGGGCAGCCTTGAGATGGTTAATGGGACTGGGCTCTACCTTTATTCGAACATGGAACGATATGAAGGATATGTTCCTATCAAAGTACCAAGACTATTGCAGAACTAGGGACTTAAGGGAGGAACTATTTAGAATGACACAGAAGGAGGATGAGAGCTTGGAGGACTATGTAGAATGGTTCCACTATAATCTGTAGAGGTCTAAACATAGCGATTTAGACCATGAAACCTTGAAGGCTATAATTATCAAAGGAATGAGGGACGACTACCTTGATACCTTGAACCTATTAGGGAAGGGGGGTATATCGCAAGAACCATTCGTTGAAATTGTAAAGCTCTGTCTAAGATGCTCTATAGGATTGTCTAAGGGGAGGAGCACAATTCAAGATGCCTCTACCCGAATACAAAAGTCTTTCGGAGGAGGAGTAACTAGAGAAGAGATCGGGAATTTGTTCGAAAATATCAAGACTGATATCATCAGTACTCTCTCTGCCCAGATAACAATAGCACAGATCAAGAAGGCACAAGAAAAATTTGACATACCCCTAGATGTGTTTTGTCCGAAATTCCAAAAGAAACATCCTTTGATGGAATGTGAATTGAACAACATCAACTTGTTTAATATTTGCGAGGCGAAACATTTGACAGGACAATTTCCGGAGCTTCCTAGACTAAAGGCAATACTTAGAGAGTCAAGCGAGGAAGTGTAGTCCTCTTATTTCATCACACTAAGGAGGCCATGGCAACCACGACCTCTAGGTATGTGTCAAGATTTTTCCTCTTCCAATTCATGGAACAATGCATATAATACTTAGTAATATCCATGGAAATATCCTACTCCTTCTTCAGTGAAGTTTCATTCACCCTAGAACCAATGGTCTCCATCTCCCTCTCTCCAATATCCTCAATCTCAACCATATCCTTGGAATCAAAACTAGAGAGGCAATGCCCAGAATTCAGCTTTACCTAGATTACCCATGCAACAACAGCTGCGGTTTACCTCCTTTCCAAACTCTTGCTCCTCCACTACCTATGCGACCCCAACTACATATGTAACCTAACCCAAACCCGAACAATAAAGCAGCTCAGGGCATAGAGGCTATGACTACCTTCCAGACATACCTTATTACCCCCATGGGGCTTAATGAAATACAATTGTGATTGGGTGAGGTAATTAAACCAATTCACTCCCCTATTATTACAAAGGAGGAATGTGAACCATCCAGAAGAGATGTCGAAGGCTCTGAGGTGGCTAGTATGCCTATGAAAACCGATATAGAGGAAGTTGTTATGTTTGTAACAGCCAACTCATAAAGAATTGTTACTACTGTAATAGCCAACCCGTGAAGAATTGTTACTGTTGTAACAGCCAACTTGGGAAAGGTTAATACATCTGTAACAGCCAATTTGACTGTCATAAGTCAGGACCCTCTATATCCTCATAGATTGGCTAAACCTAGGATGACTTCACAGCCTGAATCTGATTTTCTTAGGGAGTTGCAAAATCTACATGTATGAATTCCTTTGCTACAAGCCCTTAAAGAAGTATCTATTTATGCTAAAATAATGAGAGATTTGTGCATCAAGAAACCTTGGAGGAATCCTCAAGACCCTACCACCATACATGTGATGGGAAAATTATCTAAATTAATGTATGATCAGCCTCTTCTAACTAATTATAATGATCCAGGAAATCCTACGGTTACTTGGTTACTGTCTACATTAATGATCAACCCATAGCTCACACGTTGATCGATCTCAGGGCTGCCATTAATGTAATGACAAAGGACCTCTTTACCACTCTCAGGCTATAGGGACTTAGGCATACTCCTACTATACTTGAATTAGTGGACAGGTCTCGTGTTAAACCTGCGGGGGTGTTAGAGGATATATTGATTACAATAGCTTGTTGAAGTTATCTGGTTGACTTTCTTATCTTACAGCCCAAATCTAACTTGGGGGGACATCCTTTGATCTTAGGGAGACCTTGGCTAGCCACTGTGGATGCATTTATAGGCTACATATCTGGATCTATGGTGATCTCGGATGGTCAGGCGACAAAAAACCTTAATCTTTACCCCCTAAAACCAAATGTGGATGTATACAACCTTAGTGGGATGAGTTTGAGCTTGAGTCAAATCTTTCCCTACTACTCCTCACTCTGGAGAAAGCCTAGTATTTCAAAGATGAGACAGAAGATGATGTCATTAATGGTTTTATTAGTAACTCGCTATTTGTTGCTTCTGTTAAAAATGTGAATGCGGAAGAAGAGGTGGAAGATATAGATTTTGAACAAATGAGAACCACTCCAAATATTGACAGCAGTCCAATTGAGATAGAACCTGAAATTTTTTTGAATATTAACCCCAACCTGACTGCTGAGAAAAACCAACTATTGTTACAATTGTTACAGAAGTACAAAAAGGAATTTTCATGGACTATACGGATATGAAAGGGATCCACCCTAACCTATGCAGTCACCATATTTATTTTAAGGATGGTTGCAAACCAGTCAGACAACCAAGCATTGCATGAACCCTGCACTAAAGGAGGTGGTGAAGGAAGAATTACAAAAACTCCTAAGTGTTAATTTTATTTATCTGATATCTAATAGTCAGTGGGTGTCGTCGCTTGTCATCATTCCTTAAAAGAATGGAAAGTGGAGAGTCTGTATAGATTACGGAGAACTTAATAAGGCCACTCAAAAGGACCACATTCCCTTATCATTTATAGATCAGATCCTTGATACCCTTTTTGGAAAGAAATTATTTTCATTTTTGGACTGATTTAATGGCTACAATCAAATATAGAATGCCCCAAAAGATTAGGATAAAAAAAACTTTACTTGCCCTTGGGGAATCTTCACATACAGAGTACTTCCTTTTGGACTTTGTAATGTGCTAGCAACCTTTCAAAGGGAAATATTGGGAATTTTTTCTGACTAGTTGAATGACTGCCTTGAAATATTCATGGATG
>APFE031514676.1:16352-27046 GCA_000404065.3 Pinus taeda | reverse complement strand
TAGTGGTGCCATCTTTCTAACTGCACATGATTACTCAGACAAGTTCAAGACCGCCATCAACATTGCAGAAGCATTACTTGAAAGAATTGACCGTATTGGGCCATACAATGTCATCCAAGTCATCACTGATAATGCTCCTAATTGTAAGGCAGCGGGAGCAATTATTGAGGATAAATACCCCAACATATTTTGGTCTGGTTGTTTGGTTCACACATTGAACCTTCTAATGCATGATGTTGTCAAGAACAAAAATGCACAATACGAATGGATTGGTGATTTGTACAAGAAAGGCAAACAAATGATAAAATTTATTACAAATCATAGCAATACCCATGGCCTTTTCCGCAGTCACTCAAGATTGGACTTGTTGAAGATTGCGAAGACCAGATTTGGTAGCTATTACCTCACCTTCAGGTGCCTTTTGAAGGTAAGAGAGTCATTGGCTAGCATGGTATTAAGTCCACATTGGCAGGTATTAAAGGAAAGGGCTACAAATGCAGCTAACAGACGAGGTTTTGAACTGGTGGAGGAGGCCGCTCTTGATGGTCAGTTTTGGACAAGTGTGAGGCAGTAATGTAGGATCACCAACCATTATCACATGATTCGGTTTGCAGATACAGACAAACCAGTGATTGGCGAGGTGTATGAGCAAATGGATACCATGTTGGGGCAAATAAAAGATACTGTTCATAACAGAGATCCTGACTTGTACAAACTGATTCACGATTGTGTGTGTGAACGGTGGAATAGACTTAATCTTCCACTACATTACTTGGCGTATATCCTTACGCCAAAATACTACTCTACATCTTGGTTGGTCCAACCTGCACCAGGGGGTGGGATTAGGACCAAACCCCATTTAGATGCAGAGGTAACTAGTGGATATTTGCAAGCATTACAAAAGTTGATACCTGACAGGGAGGAATGTGCAGCTGTGCGCCTTGAAATAGGCAAATACTTCAGTGACACTGGTTTGTTTGGTAACTTCCATGCAATGGAAGATAGAGACAGATTTGATTCTCTCACATGCTGGGAAACATATGGTGGCCAGGGACTTTTGCCAAAATTGGCAAAAAAGTTCTATCACAGGTTGTAAATACTTCTTCTGCAGAAAGGTGTTGGAGCACCTACAACTTCATACATAATGTGAAAAGAAACAAACTCAATGAAAACCGAGCAAAAAGCTTGGTTTATGTGCACTACAACTTGAGGTTGTTGAGTCATTACTGTGATCGGGCTTATGAGGATCCCACATATAAAATTTGGGACAACCACCCAGAGGAAGACAATTTGGAGGATGGCACTATACATCTTGAAGAACTGAAGAGGAACTTATAAGGGATGAAGATGAAGCAGCTACAGCAGCCATGCCACCTCCACCATCCAGTAGTAGTGCTCGAGTTTCGAGTCTTGTTCCTTTGTTGTCGCCACCTCCATCTACACCCTCACGTGGAGGGCATGTGCCTTCTAGTTCTGGTCGTCGGTCTGTGCAGGAGACTCCTAGAAGACCACCACGACCTGCTTATACTCCTAGAGACTCTCGTGGCAAGGGCCACATGTAGATTTATAGTTTACTTGTCTTTTCTAGTTTCTATTAGTTTTCATAACTGTTGAGTCTTCACTCCTTAACTCTTGACTCTTTCATATCATAATGATATTTTTTACAAACAATATATGACTGTGACAATGAAAATTTGAAGTTTGAAGTTGGCAATTATAACTCATTGGTAATGATTGTGAATTATGAATATGATGCTTCGTGAGAGATTAAAGTTGTTTCATTCATTATTCATGTTTTATTTTATAACATTTCATTTCATGTTAACAGTTAGAACTTAGAACTTAAAAATATCTAAGATATTATTTCTTGTAATGGTCAAACTTAGCTTACAAGTACAACTTTGGTGATCAATGATGATAAATGTTATATATTGAGCTTTCAATTTTGAAAGCTTGAAGTTGAAACTTTAAGATTGAATTTGATGAATCATGATTCACGAGACTCAATATGTTGTAGTTGTAATATGCATGTTACTAACTTGTGGACATGGTTGATGAAGATTATAACTTCTAGACGATTGATGTGATATGGTTCAATGATCAATCTATGTTTTTTTATGTTTTTTATATCTAATTCATCATTCTACATGTTTTTTTTGACGTATATGTATCAAAAAAATAAAAAAAAAAAATAAAAAAAAAAAAAAAATATATATATATTATATATATATTTAAAAAATCACTCCGGGATTCGCTCCCAAACCAGGAGCTTCTGAAAATGTCACTCCCGCTCCCGTTTTCGCTCCTGCTCCCCGCTTTCGCTCCCACTCCCAAGTAACATTGTTTCATACAATGAGGTTAATCCACTTTTATTTCATTCGTTCGGTTTGCACTACCGTACAACCTAACACACACATTTTATAATATCTAATTATCATTAGATCAGTCACTTATGAACATGACTTTTACAACACATCATATATACTATCAGAGTGAAACTCCAACATCCCCTCTTTAAGGCTACAATTCTAAGTAACAACATGAACATAGAATGAAAATTATTCATATGCGACGTCACTCCACAGTTCGAGAATCATTCAGGTACTCCACCAGGCTGTCTCATCACCCTCCTGTAGAATTCCTGAATTCTATACATTTTCAAGTTCCTGAACTACCAAGCCAGTGCAACTCCCAAATACCCAAATAACTTGGACACAATCCATTCTGAATTAAGCCCTATATGATTTCCCTTCTATATGAAATTCAACCACTCAAAATATTCACAATTATTTCTTGTCACCATCATTTCCTTTGTTCATTGGAATCAAAATTTTGTTCAGTCTTCAATAAGAATCCTTATTTTACGCCTTATCTGAAAATGATAAAAATATTTAAATATATTATCAGATTTCTAACTTTCCTGACTTCTGGATAAATTGTGTACAAGTAGACACCCTATATATTTCATAATTGTAACCAATAACAGAGTTACTTCCCGACCATCCATAAACTTGTATATTTCTGTCTATATCTGTCTCTGCTTTTATTGCACAAAAATCTGAGAACAATAAAAAATTAACTGCTTGTGCTGACATTGGTAAATTAGAGTTCTTCTGCTTGGTCTAACTGGAACAATCTTCATAATAACAAATTTACTTTTGTTCACCTCAACCCAAATTGCTCTGTTGCTGTCCTCAATTCGAATTGCATCTTCCTCTGAAATTCATATACCCTTCTCAGTTCACACTGTGTTCTCTGATCAGGTGCAATGGTGTTACACTATTCTGGACTACAGGCCATCCCTTCAGAAATATTTGCGAGTGTTAGGCACCCTTGGCTGTGTGCCCTCTCTTCTCCCCACATGGCTCTAGCTAGGCACTTCTGTTGATGTCTCTCTTCACAATGGATTTAACTGATAATAATTTTTAATCAAGCAGAATTTAAATCAATTACAGGCCATCCCTTCATAAATATTTGCCAGTGTTAGGCACCCCTGGCTGTGTGCCCTCTCTTCTCCCCACATGGCTCTAGCTAGGCACTTCTGTTGATGTCTCTCTTCACAATGGATTTGACTGATAATAATTTTTAATCAAGCAGAATTTAAATCAATTATTTCCCTCTCTTCTCTCTTTCACATTGGGTGTTGTTAATAAATAACTCTTATCATTGGTTCATCAATGGCTGTCACTAATGTATGCCAAGCTTTATCTTCACCGTTAAGGTGCATCTGGGTGGTCCTGTTACTATTTGGATTAGCAGGGTTGCAAAGGTCTGTGAAACTTGCTAAGATGGCCCACACACAGGTTAAAGGCCCACTGTCACCTCAGCCTGAAACCCCACTCATTAGGCCCAACCTCCTCCTAAAAGGCCAAAGGAGGATTCCCACTCATTACTTCAACGAATCCAAATAAAACTGGTGCCTTAAAAGGGGTCAAAAGGTGAGGTGCACAAGTTAATTAGAGGCTGTCTTGCTCATTTTATATGTAAATCTGCGTCAGGAAACTAAAACCAGCAAAATACTGCATTCTGTTAGATATAGAACCTAAGTAGTCAAAAAGGGTGTAGAAAAAATGTACTAACCAGATTTAAAGTTCTTCTTATGTTTATATAACTGGTTGGAGGGATCCTAAAACAAATCTATTTTCTACCCTGTGATTGTAGTCTATAAATTCTGCAGAAAATTGCATGGACAGCAACCAAATTTCTCCTAAAATATCACCCAATTAGTGTCTAGCACTACTAGATCACATATCCAGGGGTAGGAGCTAAAAAGTGTTGCATTGATCTTGAAAGATCACTTCCAATCCTTTGACCAATAGTAAATTACAGTTTCCAGCAAGATGTAAATTGTATTTCTGCAATTCTGAGATTAAATCCCTTCTGGTATTATCCCCAGAAAATTTCCGGCAAGAAATTCAAATAAGGAAAAACCAAAAATGCTTATTATTTAAATCTATGGCAGCAATATAAACCATATATTTCAATATAAAATCAAAGTACGAAATCCCAAATGAAGATACTTACCTATATGATGCTAAGAACCTCTAAAAGACTGCAAATATGTAATATATTATATAGCCGCAGGGAAAATCGCAGATCTGCAATATAATAAAACTTGACACAAAATGTAAAATATGTGCAATAACAGTCCAAAAATCAATGTATCAGACTTTGGCTAAGATCTAACTTCTATTTCCGATATCCCAAGGTGAAAAGACTTGCTATCTTATGATAAAACTTTTAAAATCAGCAACTTAATCGTCCTACACTAAAACAGAAAATCAAAAGTTTTGGGCTTTTAAAAATATATAAGTTAGTTGATGCAAATTCTTACCTTGTGCCACACTAACTTTACCTCAAGAGCTGAGTTGTAAAAAACACTCCTCCCTTAGCCAACCTTGAAATAGATCAAGGAAGTGAGCTTGTTCTCAAAGAGAATTCGGCCCCACTTGTGAATTAAAATCTTCTCCACTCTTCATACCCAACTCAAAGCGGCCCCTAACGTCACTTCTTCAACCTTCAGTTCGACTGTGTGGGAAAATACAAGCCCATCTCCCGATTGAAACTCTCTATTGGAATGGTTGAAGCGAACAAAGTTCGTTCTTCAAGCTAAATACTCCATAAGACTTGGAATATGTAGATCTCCATTGAGATACAACAATATATATTAAAATGTATGAATAAGATGATGATACGCATGAGAGTGAGAGGTTTTCTTATATACTAGGCAGGTGCCTCTTCATGGAGAGTCATGTCTCATTTAGACATGCTTATTCAACCTCATTACTAATTAACTTTTCACTATTTATAGTTATTATCATTTACGATATTTCCTATATATTTTATTCATAACATTGCCTTCCTCCTCAAAAATCTTTGTCCTCAAAGCTTACCGATGAAAGACTTGATCTCTTTTTCCTGTTTCGGATGTCTTCTTGTCTCGGAATTTTCATCTTCGTCGAAGAAAGATGATATGATCCTCTAAGTGATAAACAAAATTGTTGCACTGAGAATGGATCTGACCATCCTAAATTAATCTTCTATGGAGTCTTGCGGTGACTGAAAACTTGTGATGAATTGTTATCACATGAATGGATTGCACTGAGATTAGTATTCTTCGGAACATCAGTTTGTTGTTTCTGTTCAAAATAAAAGGCATGATTGAGTTGTCTACTCTCGTGATTTGGATGTTGATAAGGAATTCTAGTGATTTGATTTTCTTTTATCTTGTTTGTGTTGTTTTCTTGATTTATTTGAAGCCCCTGATTTCCTCAGTTATGGAAGTTGAATGGTTAATTTATGGATCTTAACTTGAATCTTTTGTTGTTGGCACTACAACTTCTGAGTACATCTTTACTTCATCTAGTTTGTCCTTTTCTTGAGTTGTGATATTGATTGGATCGGTATTAGTTCCCTTATCTTCAACCTGGACTGTTACGTCTGGAGACTTCAATACTTCTCGAGTAAGTTGCTCTAACTTATATTTTAATGACTTCTTGTCATTCTTAAGCTTTTTAATTTGTGTTAGTAATTTTTGACCGTGATCCTTATGTTGCAAGACTTCTTCATTTCTATCAGCAGTGATTTTGTCAATTTCCTTTTGCATATTTTGTAATACTTTTTTACCTTCTTGAGAAATTACTTTTTAAATATCTGATATATCTTCAGGCATTACTAAATTTGGCTTCAAAGTAACATTTTGTAATGTTATTTTCCTCTTTTTGTATGAAAATGTTAAAAGCTTCTTTTTCGTATTTAGGATGAAGGACCCTAGAGTTTCCATCCAAGGTGAGCCCAAAACAATGTGACTATCATCAAAAAATAAGGTTTGCACGATGAATTAATATATAAATGTTGAAATTTGGTACCGGAGGGCAGGGTGTTCCCTAAAGCTTTGATCTTTGGCCTAGGGAAAAGTGTCGAAAAGAATTTAATTTTTCTCTTGAAGTAACTTTATAATTTTTATAAAGTTAAATCTAATTTAAAAGTGACTTTAAATGATAAAGTTAATAAAGTCTAATTTTAAAGTGATTTTAATAAAGTTAATGTAAAATTAGAAAGGAAAAGTGACTTTGGAAATAAATGACTACGTGGGTCTTTATTAAAGTGGGGTGAGTTAAAAAATAAAAAGTGAGATTTAAATGAGCATTTAATCTCAGCCCTAGATCTCAATCTATTTCAGCCATTGGATTTAGAGGTTACCCAAAAGTCACTTAAGATTAGATTAAAGGAAGAAAAGGAGGCAAGAGATCATTCATTTTTTCATGAGTAGATTGAGAGGAGAGAAAGAGAGCAAGGGAGATTTCTGGACAAGGAGGAGAAAATGAGACAGCAGCTTGGCACACATTCCAAGGCAGCAGTTGAGCAGATTTGTACAGCTGATTCAGCACACAGTGAAAGGCTGATTTTGGCACGATTTTCTAGATATCCGTACAGTTGGTTTGCACAGAAATCGAGTAGTGGTTTGCACAGAAATCGAGGAGCAGTTTGCTGGTTTTTTTGCACGCAAATCGAGGTCCGTACAATGCATTTATTGCAGTCCGTATAGCGCATTTAATGCAGGTCGTACAGTAGCATTTAAGGCTGAAAGTGGGCACAAAAATCGAGGAGGCCGTACAGCATTTATTGCTGTCCTGTTTGTTGTAATTTCTAGTTTGTTGTGAGGCACGAGAAAAGAGATAAGTTGTAAATTTGCTTGCTGATTTTTTGCTGAATATTTCTCACTGTAAAAAAATGCATTTTCAGAAATAAAGAAGAGCTCTTGAACTAGTTTTCCCCAAGAGTTGTAGGGGGCTTTTCCAGGTTCACAGTGACCAAAAATCACTGTGTTCAAATGTGTTAAATCACTGTTTGTACCTGCTGATTTTTTATTTCTGCATTTTCTAGCATTCTGTAAAATTTCCAGAATTTGTGTTTTCAGCAAAAATTTATTTTTTCAGTTGTTGAATGTATGAATATGGGAAAGGGCATTTAATTATATGGGAGAAATAAGGTGAAACTGAAAACCGGGGTGGGAAATGAGAAATTTCTACATGGTATCAGAGCTTGAGTGTTAAAGTGCAGTTTGGGACAGCAAAGAGGAAAATTACAGCTTGTTGATTTTTCACTCAGAAAATTCCAGCGAGCTGATTTTTCACAAACAGCGGTTTTATCTTTACTACAGCAGTGCTACTTTTCAGTTTTAGGACAGCAGGATGTCATTGGGATTGAGGGTGGAGGATAGGCTGGATGGGCATATAAATTACAGCGTTTGGAAGCAGAGAATGCAGAGTATCTTTGAGGAGGCAGAAGTCTGGGATATCATGGTGCATACCACACAGAACCCTGTTGTTGTGCCTACTGATGCTACTCAGTTGGCTGAGTATAATAAAAAGAACAACAAGGGTAAGAGGTTGATTCTAGACGGATTTAAAGACCATTACATTCATCATGTGAGAGGAAAGAGCAATGCCCATGAGATGTGGACAGCATTGTCCAATCTCTACCAGAGTACCAATGAGAACCAGAAAATGGTCCTGAAGGAGAAGCTGAAGAACATTAAGATGGGTAATGATAGTGCAGGTGGATATCTCACAAAGATTACTAATGTGAGAGATGAGTTGGCAGCAATTGGAGAGGCCATTCCACCCACTGAGTTGGTGTGGATTGCAGTGAATGGCCTCCCTCGTTCATGGATGAACTTTGCTGATGGGGTTTGTGCACGTGAGACCCTTCCCGCATGGGAGAGGTTTTGGGATGATTGCATTCAGACAAAGATCAGGAAAGGTCAGCTTGGGGCAGCCAAGCCAGTTGAACAGGATGAGGATGTAGCACTGTCAATAGGAGGCAAGAAAGGCAAAGGGAAGAAGCAAGCTTCCACAAGCAATGGTGGGGGCTAAGGCAAAGGTAAAGGTAAACAGGGTAACACACAAAAGGGCTATTCTAAGGTGAAGTTTTGGAATTGTCAAAAGATGGGACACTATGCAGTTGTGTGTCCGGAGAAGAAGAAGAAGAAGGGGAAGAACCAGAGCGTGGCAGCTTCAGCAGAGGTTGAGGACTTTGCAGTTCGTTTTGACCGGGAGTTTGGGTTCACTGCGTATGAGTCCTCTAGTGCAAGATCACCTGCCACACAGGTTCAGAGGGAGCATGCTTTTCCCTCGATTAGCAGAGCATCCTCAGGTATCTGGTATGTGGACAGTGGGGCTTCACGTCACATGACAGGAGTCCATGAGTACTTCTCTGAGCTTTCAGAGAGTGGTACTGATATAGAGGTAGTATTCGATGATGACAGAATTGTTAGAGCGGTCGGGGTGGGGACACTGACATTTCAGAGGGAGTCCAAACCTCCCTTGAAGGTGACAGATGTTCTTTATGTGCCAGAGATGAAGAAGAACCTCATATCCGTCTCAGCTTTGGAGGACAGAGGGTATGAGGTACTGTTCAGGGGAGGACACGTGTTGATGTATCCCAGGGGCACTCCAGCTGATTCAGCTACAGTGATAGGTGTATGCCATGCAAAGGTGTACAAGTTTGCATTCCAGTCCCTTGTGGCATTGAGCAGTAGTACCGACAGCAGAGCTAGCAGTTCTGACCTATGTGAGATTTGGCACCGCAGGATGGGACATATGTATCATGGAGCCTTGAGGATCTTGCGGGAGATCACTACAGGTGTGCCAGATTTCAGTACTGATCACCTTGATACTTGCAGAGGATGTGCAATGGGCAAGTTTTCCAAATCCCCTTTTCCCAGCAGTGACAGCAGAGCGACTGGGATACTTCATTTGGTTCATTCTGATGTGAGCGGTCGGATGTCTCATGTTTCCTTGAGTGGATATGAGTACTATGTTTTATTCATTGATGATCACTCCAGAAGGACCTAGATTTATTTCTTGAAGACCAAGAGTGAGGTCTTCAAGCGGTTTCAAGAGTTTAGAGCCCTTGTGGAGACACAGACAGGTCGGAAGATGAAGTCCCTGAAGTCGGACAATGGGGGAGAGTACACCCTTGGAGAGTTTGTTGATTATTGTGTGCAGGCAGGCATTAGGAGGGAGTTCACTATTCCTTACAACCCCCAGCAGAACGGGGCTGTGGAGAGGAAGAACAGATCCATCGTAGGGGTTGCCAAAGCCATGTTACATGATCAAAGGTTGCCATTGTTCTTGTGGGCAGAGGCCTGCAACACAGCTGTTTACTTGCAGAACAGGAGTCCGCATCATGCCTTGGGGCACATGACTCCAGAGGAGGCTTTCACTGGGAAGAACCCTGACATTGGTCATCTTCGTATCTTTGGATGCATTACATACTCCTACATACCCAAGGAGAAGAGGACCAAACTAGAGCCCACCGCAGAGAAGGGTATCTTTGTGGGCTACAATGAGACCTCAAAGGCCTTTCGGATTTACATTCCTGCATAGAGGAGAGTTGTTGTTAGGCGGGATGTGAAGTTCGAGGAGGACAGGGCCTTTAGGAGGTCACGGGAGTTAGAGTACCTGGATCAGCCAAACCCTCAGCAACAGTTGAGTCAGTCGCAGGGATCCAGTGGGTAGGGATCAGGAGGATCAGGAGGTACATCTATGAGGATGTCAAGTCCGTCAGTGAGCAGTGGCTCGCCAAGCCAGAGGGGTGGTGCTCCGAGCAGTTCACAGAGTAGTTCACTAGGGAGTCCACTGATGGAAAGTTCACACAGTACCTCAGCTTCTACAGGTTCAGGTGCAGGCAGGAGGACAGCAAACAGGCAATCAAGAGTTCAAGCTACTGATGGTGATGAGGAGGAGGAGTTTCATTCTCCCATGGGAGAAGCATGCTGAGGGAAGAGGAAGCCCAAGTGGCTTCAGGACACCTTGAGAGATGCCACATTTGTTGCTGAGCCGAAGAGGCCAATCAGAGAGAGTAGACAACCTGAGAGGTTTTGTAGCTATATGGCAATGGCTACCAGCATTCTTGACTATGAGCCTTCTAGCTATGAGGAAGCAGCTAGTCAGCAGGTCTGGAGAGAGGCCATGCAGGAGGAGTATTCTTCTATCATGAAGAATGATGTTTAGGAGGTGGTGTCGAGGCTTGAGGGCAAATCCGTGGTTACTTCCAGATGGCTTTACAAAGTAAAGCATGCTGCAGATGGCAGAATTGAGAAATTCAAAGCGAGGTTTGTGGCTAGAGGGTTCTCCCAGGTAGAGGGAGTTGATTATGAGGAGACCTTCGCTCCCATGGCTCGATAT
>APFE031514676.1:2552-14402 GCA_000404065.3 Pinus taeda | reverse complement strand
GAAAAGGAGGCAAGAGGTCATTCATTCTTTCATGAGCAGATTGAGAGAAGGAGAGCAAGAGAGCAAGGGAGATTTCTAGACAAGGAGGAGAAGGAGACAGTAGCTTGGCACACATTCCAAGGCAGCAGTTGAGCAGATTTGTACAGCTGATTCAGCACATAGTGAAAGGTTGATTTTGGCACGATTTTTTAGAAATCCGTACAGCTAGTTTGCACAGAAATCGAGGAGTGGTTTGCACAGAAATCGAGGAGCAGTTTGCTATTTTTTGCACGCAAATCGAGGTCTGTACAGTGCATTTAATGCAGGCCGTACAACAACATTTAAGGCTGAAAGTGGGCACGAAAATCGAGGAGGCCGTACAACATTTATTGTTGTCCTATTTGTTGTAATTTCCAGTTTGTTGTGAGGCACGAGAAAAGAGATAAGTTGTAAATTTGCTTCCTGATTTTTTGCTGAATATTTCTCACTGTAAAAAAGACATTTTCAGAAATAAAGAAGAGCTCTCGAACTAGTTTTCCCCAAGAGCTGTAGGGAGTTTTTCCAGGGTCACATTGAACAAAAATCACTGTGTTCAAATGTGTTAAATGACTATTTGTAACTGCTGATTTTTTTATTTCTGCATTTTTCAGCATTCTGTAAAATTTCCAGAATTTGTGTTTTCAGCGAAAATTTATTTTTTCAGTTGTTGAATGTATGGATATGGGAAAGGGTATTTAACTATATGGGAGAAATAAGGTGAAACTAAAAACTGGGGCGGGAAATGAGAAATTTCTACATCCATGTTGATTTCATAACAAAAGAAGATGTTCTCTACTTCATTAAAAAATATAAGAGCCAACAACATGAGTAAGAAATTGTTTCTAAAATGTTGGTTGAAATTACAGTGTGACAAGAAAGATGTTCTTATTGTTTGTGATGTTGGATGTAATGAGAGGCTTCAATAAATGATGAAGATAATGTAATTAGAAAAAGGTAACAAACTTTTTTCAAACTAATGAACCATGGCCACAATACCATGGGTCTAAACCATGGATTGATCTAAACCATGGGCAAGGAGAAAAAACAACAAATATATATAGAAAGTAGGTGTGAATGTGCTAGCAAGAAAGGGTGAGAGAGGAAGCAAACTCATGTGTTGAGTGATAGCAAATGTAAATATTGAGGAACAACATATGTGTATGTGAGGATGAATGTTGTAGGTGTGTGTATGCAACGACAACAAGATTGTTTGCTAAATGAAACAACAATGTTGAGTGGCAGCAAGTGACAATGGGACTAGGTGACAACAATGTTAACTGGCAGCAAGTGACAATGGGACAACAATGTTGACTGACAACAAGTGAAAATGGGAATAGGTGACAACAATGCTTACTGGAGACAGGCCGAAGGGACCTTTCAAATTCAGTTCAACCTAGCTTAAGGATGCATCATACATCAACATGGTCACTGACTTCTGGAAAATGAACCCACCAGGGGTTAGAGGTTCAACTACGGCTGGATTTATCCGCAATCTAGTAGAGCTGAAAAAGATGTCCAAAATCTGGGCTCATCAAAAAAGAATTCAGGATGATCAAGCACTGAGACAGATTGAGATTGAACTAGAGGTTTTTGAAAATAAGCTGGGAGGTCTATATAGATCAAAGGAGCACAAGCACAACATCACATCCCTCTACTCAACCCGTGGTAATATCCTCAAAGAAAGGGAATACAAATGGAGATTGAGAAGCAGGGCCATCTGGATTCAGGAGGGGGATGATAATACAGAATTTTATCAAAAGTTTGCTAATGGGAGGAAAGCTATAAATACCATTTGGCAAATGCAGGATGATCAGGGAGGAACATCAAACACTTTCCCTTAGCTCGCCTCACTTGCAAATTCACATTTTAAAAACGCTTACAGTGACCCCAGGGAGGCTAATTTAGCAGAAATCATTAGAGTTGCTCAGCTTTTCCCTAGATATGTGGAGCAAGAGGATGAGGAGAATTTGGTACAAGAGGTCACAATGGAGTAGCTGGAGGCCACTTTAAAATGGTTTAGCAAAGAAAAAAGCCCAGGACCTAATGGTTGGTCCATTGAATTTTATTTGGCATTTTTTGAGTTGATTGGTCCGGATCTTCTTAGTGTTGTGGAGGAGTCAAGGGCTTCGGGACGCTTGGAAGCAGTTATTACCTCCACTTTCATTGCCCTAATTCCAAAGACAGACAATCCGTCCACTTTTGATGAATTCCGTCCCATTTCACTTTGTAACTGTTTGTACAAGATAATAGCTAAAATTATAGCAAACATATTGAAGCCAATCTTATCAAAGCACATCCTACCTGAACAATTTGCATTCCTGAAGGACAGGCAAATCCATGAGGCGATTAGGACTGCACAGGAAGTATTACACTCTCTCCACTGCAAAAAATGAAAAGGTATGATAATGAAGGTGGATTTATCTAAAGCTTTTGACAAGGTGAATTGGTTATACTTGAGAATGCTTCTAACCCGCCTTGGTTTCCCTTTCTCATTCATTAAGTGGATTATGGGATGCATTACTAACATTCCTTTCAATGTACTGGTCAATGGGAGTGCAACCCCATTCTTCACCTTGGCTCGAGGTTTGCGTCAGGGGTGTCCTCTCTCACCACTGCTTTTTCTCCTGATCATGGAAGGGCTCGGTCTGATAATTACGGAGGAACATAGGCGAGGAAGACTCATTAGTATTAACATAACGGATGATTGCACGCTTACACACCTACTATTTGTAGACGATGTGCCAGTATTTCTCAATGGTTGTGTTGGGGATTTGACACCGATTAGAGATATTTTTTCCTTATTTCAGAAGGCCACATGAATGATCATTAACAATGGAAAATCTACATTGATGGCCACATCCTACTCACAACATGAAATTCATTATGGTATCCACAAATTTCACTTTACACAGATTGAACTGGAAGAGGGGTTGAAATATTTGGGTTACAAGTTAAAGCCAATAGGATACAAGATAGCGGATTGGACTTGGCTCATTGCAAAGCTGGAGAAAAGGTTCAGCATTTGGTACTTAAGATTTTTATCTCGTGCAGGCTGATTGACACTCATCAAGAGTGTCCTAGAAGTGACCCCGATGTATTGGATGTCTTTGGCCTGGATACCTCGAGGCATTTTGTCAAGGATACAAAATATCTATTGTAGATTCTTATGGAGGGACAATCAACCTGGTAGAATATATGCATGGGCAAAGTGGGATGCACTCACACTTCCAAAAAAATGGGGAGGTTGGGGACTCAAAAAGCTTGATGATTTTTCCTCAACTCTGACAGTGAAGCTAGGATGGCAATTGGTAGCTTCGGACAGTTTGTGGACAAGGGTGGCCTACTCGAAATATATCGCCCGTGCTCAAGTATTGGATTGGATCCGAAGACCGGTTGGACTCTATAGCGGTATTTCGATCATATGGAAGGTTGTCCTGAAAGCTTTGGATCCCATCCGCTCTGGCATTACTTGGCGGATCCATTCGGGGAACTATGTGCGCATTGGGATAGACCCATGGATTGGTTGTGGGAACATGCACAGATTACCTCTGGATCTCTTAGCACACCTAAGGGAGCATAATGTTACACACCTTGCTCATATTGTAAATGAGCTCAGTTCCTCTTTCCTACAACAGGCTTGGAAAACTGATCAACATCTCAACATTTCTCCTCAATGGCAGCAGAACTGGAGGGACTATACACAGGCCCTCCTAGAGGCTCATATCAGAATTACAGATGGGGATGACAAGATTATCTGGGCTCTAGCGAAATCAGGGACATATACACCAAAGGAGTGTTACATTGTTCTAGCGGATTCGTGAAAGCCCCATGTCCTTCTGGAAGCTTAAGGCACCTCCTAGATCGAGAGTATTAATGTGGTGCATCCTCAGAAATAAAATCCCCAAGGGGGATAACCTGATGAAGCGATCTTTCTATGGCCCACACTGGTGTCACTTTTGCGACAAGGATGGTGAATCTGCTTCCCACATATTCTTGAACTGCCATGTTGTTCGCAATTTATGCAATCTTGTGACAGAAGTTGTACTCACAAATTGTAACTGGCAACCGGGCTCTCTAGTTGATGCCTGGAACCTTTGGTTTTCCTCTGTCTTGCCCCACAAATTAAGAAACCTTCGCTTGTTGTTTTGTTGGGCTGCCTGAATAGCTCGCAATCATTTAATATTCCAAAACACCCCCCCTAAGTGGACTATCATTGTAGCCATGATCAAAGTGAATTATGACCTTATCCCTGATGACCCACCCCCTCAACACACTAATCATCTCTCAGGAATAGATTGACCCCAACAAACCCTGGGCATATTTTGATGGGGCTGCACAAGAAGACGGTTGTGGTGGGGGTGCTATCCTTCACATATCTGAGAGGCACTCATACTGCCTGTCTATGGGTTTAAGAAGGGGAATGAATAACTTCGTAGAACTTTCAGTAGCTTTTTATATCATTCGATTTTCTTTGGAGAAGAACTGCCATGCATTACAACTGTTTGGTGACTTTAAGATTGTTTGCGATTGGTTGAATAAAAGTTCTTCTTGCTGGTTTTTCTCATTGAGACACATACTTGATGAATCTTTAAGATTGATATCCAATTTTGAATATTTTTCATGTAATCATATCTACAGGGAGCGGAACTCAGAGGCTGACCGTATTTCCAAAGAAGGCGCGATCAGGGAGTAGGGCATCTGGCTGGCCAGTGAATAGATCGATGGAGAACTCTACCAGTACTTTCACATTGGATTCTGATCTCATATTATTGTACATATTCCTTTTGTTGTTTATGAACTGATACACGGCCATTTATATGATTGGCACAGTATGTGTTTTTGGTATTATCTCCCTGCGTGGATTAAGATAATATTTTCAATGATGTTCTTTTGTTATATTTTGGACTCTTCTCTCAGACTCTGTTTGGGCTACTACCACCATGTGTGGATTCTGGTAGTGGGCCTTGATGCTTCTTCCGAAGCAATTATCTATCGATAGAAATATCGGAATATGCATATGCATCTACAAAATGTAATTTCTTTCTTATTAATGAAATTACGAATTTTTCCATGGGAAAAAAAAATGTTGACTGGAAACAAGTGACAGTGGGAATATGTGACAACAAGTGACAATGGAACTGTGTAACAACAAAGCAGAGTAACAACAAATGTATATGTGACAAGATGTATGAATGTTGAGAGGTAGATTAGAAGGAAGAGAAGAGGAGGAAGATGAGATCAAAGAATTGAGTGTACATATCAGGTTGTTGAGTACTAAATGCCCATACCAAATTGCTAAAGTGTCTAGAGAGTTATTGAATGAAAGAAAGAGAAGCAAATTTGGGAGGAGATCTGAAGCAACCAATAAAGAAGAGCATAAAAATCAAGATTAAAAGGGATTGGTGTTTCCTGCAAGTTGGTGTTGAAAATTCAATGGGGATTGTTGTCCCCAAAAAAATGGTCACTAAAAATAAAAGTGGACTGGGGTTTCCAGTAGGTTATGCCTACAAAAATAATTGTAGTTGGAGTTGGTGAATGCAATTAATCAAAAGAAATTTTCTGGTTTTCTCTTGGATGGGTTTCCATGTACATCTTGTGGTCAATATTTACGTATGATTTTTTATGTTTAATTATTCTTTAAATTTCTAAAAAGTGTACTATACTTATTGACACCACCCCCCTCTCAGTATAAACTTGATACCAACAAAGTTAAAAATTGGAAGTTGAGTTTGAAAAAAAAAAGATTGAATTGAGAAAGAGAAGATATGTAGGCTTCAAACAAAGAAAAGGAACTCAAACCAAAAGAAACTCACCAATGACAAAAAGAATCTCAAACAAAAGAAAAATCAAGGTCGAAAAAGAGGGGATTTGGCATGTCCATCAGGCCTAATATGAAAACTAGGAGGAAAGTCTAGTTACTGGAGAAAAGAAGGGACTTGATTTAGAAATGATTGGAAAATTCTAGAGGTAAGCACACTAGAAACCATTTAAAAAGCATCAGATAAAATCAAAAGGAAACTAAATTGTAATCGATAGTGAAACATGATAGTCCCAGTTGATTTGCTCATCTAAAATGAAATAGATCACACTATAAGGCTATGAGAAAATGAGATCAAATATAAATTAGGGAAGAAAAAAGAACCCTAATATTTTGGGTAAAACTTGGGTGGCTTGTTGAGGGCTCATTAGGAGAAAAGGGGAAAAGAAATACTTAAACTTTTTGAAGAATAATATTTGTGAAAAACTTATGTTAAGACTTCCAAATCTTCATAACCCTTTTGATATTGGCGTTAGGATATTTAGGCATGTCTTGTTAGTCATCCTTATGCAAGAATGGATATCAATTGTCACATCACCTTGTGATGAACAAGCCATGTAAACACATTAATAAACATTTCACACACACACACACACACATATTTCTACTACCACACTATTATGGTGGTAGTGTCTTATTGAAATGGTTTAGGTTTCATGGAGGTAGGGCCTTGTCAAACATATCAACTAAATTGATTTATTCATCTAAAGTGAATGAAAAGGGATCATGCTGCAATGCTATGAGGAAATGAGATCAAATATCAATCAAGGAATCCCCGGATGCGGGTACCAGCTAGTCATAGGCAGGTGATGGGACGGGGGTCTCACAGCGGCCACATGCCGACCATGCGCCATGGTGACTTGGAAGGCGGTGGAGCAGGTCGATCCCGAAAGGCGGTTTTAATAGCCACAGCACGGCAGCCTGGGTGCATTAACGCCTCAGCCTCACTTGACTGCACTACTCGGATCGGCTCTGATATGGATTTGATGGCCACCTTAATGGCAGACAACCTCTGAGGAAGAGCAGGGAGCTCTATAAACAGAGGCCCCCCCAGCATCCCTGTCCACACTTGGCCTGAATCCGGAGTTCTTGGTCAGCTGCTAGTCCTGGTTAATTCGGGACCTGCTATGATCTGTTCTTGCTCAGGCCTGCTAGTCCAGGTTGTTTATACTCTACATTACCCTGTTAACATGGTTCGTGAGCACTAGAGGTTGCTGAGTCGTCGCGACACTAGCAGAGGAGGGACCTCGCGACGCCCGGCTGAAGAGGAGACCCGTCCACCTTGCCACTACTCTCACTGTCACTGTTTCTGCCATTTCCCAAGCTCTGCAACCGCCAATCCTATCTGACCTAGCCAAATCATGGAGGCCAGCTCTCTTGGGACCTCATCTGCTCCTTCTTTGGCTCCGCTATCTTCTCCTTCGATAGCCACCTGAACCGCCCGTGCATAAATGCCCACATCTCCGTTCTGTTCATCGATGAAGCTGTGGACGAAGGTAGCTCCAGTGCACCGCTTGAGTTTGTTCCTCCGAGGGACGAGGCCCAAGAAGCTAAATTGGCCCAGGCAGACAAAGGGAAAGCTGCAGAATCACCGGACCCTCAGCAGGAAAGAAACTAGCAGCAACCTGAAGCGGTCGTGGAAAGAGAAGGCAAGGTGCAGGACGAGGAGGAATACGGACCTTGTCCAATCGTGGAGGAGGAGCCGGAGGAACAACTTGCCACATCGTCTCAGGTTTTGCTACTGGGAGGTGGTTCTGGTTCACTGTCTCTTCGGTCAGGTCTCTCTGTCCATCTGTCTCTGGTTGTCTACGTGTCATCTTGTCTATTTATGTCAACTTGTCTCAGAGGTATTCTGCCAACGCTGAGCATAAGAGTTGGTTATTTTTTGGGTTCGGTCTTCTGTTCTGGGGCTAGGCAAGAATGTCAGTTTGGTTCTCCCTTGCGTGGGAATTTTTTGGGTCATGTGGGTCTAGTCCTTTGTTTTGGTGGCTGGCAAGAATGTCAGTTAGGTTCTCCCCTGCATGGGAATTTTTTGGGTCTCAAACGCATGCAACAGGCAATCTTTCTCCTGGTTACACCTGGTTGATCCATTTTGTCATTATCCCTGGCAGATGGATCTCTTAGTATAAATAAATAATAAATAAAATAATATATTATATATATATATATATATATATAATATATATATATATAATATCATATTTATATATATTATATATATATATATATATATATATATATATATTATATATATATATATATATATATAATATATATAAATAATATATATATATATATCAATCAAGGAAGAAAGAGGGGACCCCAAGATTTTGGGTAAAATTTGGGGACTTGTTCAGGGCTCAATAGGACAAAAGGGCACACACACACACACACACACATATTTCTTGTAATGAGAAAGAGAGAGATAGAAACATGTAATATTCCTCACATGGAATATAAATATATTTCTCATGGTATACACAAACAAACATGTATATTTCCTGTAATATGTGTGTGTGTTTGTGTGTGTGTGTGTGTGTGTGTATCTAGAGAGAAAGGGAGAGAGAGAGAGATCCACTGCTACCATAATACTGTTGTAGTGATATCTTATCCAAATGTTGTAGGTCTCATGGAGGTGGGGCCTTATTGAGCCCATCTAGCTAAAATCCTCAAGAGGGGCCTCCACTCAACTATTATGGCTATATATACATCCATGAACTAGTCCTCCAATTTTTCCCATCTATCTTCAAGGACTCCCTTCAACAAGATATCAGACTAGAAATGGACATTCATAGATAATTCCTTCAAGTTATCCTCCATCCTCACTGTGAGATAGGTCCTAGCACAACACCATCCTCTGTAACTTTTGATATGTTTTGTCATACCATGGCTAATAGTTCCCTCGATGTTGATGTTGTTGTTGTAGACCTCATTGGCCCAACATTAGGACATGTACATGCCACTGATTAGTATCAACATAAAGCCACATACATATCACACTAGAAATACAATCATCTATACACATACATGCATTGTAGTAAAATATTTGACTAAAAAGTAAAAAATAACTCACACATGGGTCCCTAACCCTCTCGTAGTGACATTTGTAAGTTTGGGTCATCCTAAAAGTCAATCTTACATAGAGATACTCATTCAATACCACAAACTAGTGGTCATAAGTATCAAATAAGTCTTGGAAAAAAATATGGCCCACCATTAAGTTGCATCATTGACTTACCCACCAACACTATCTATGACTCCCTCACTAGCCCAACCTTGATGGCATGGCATGGTCAAACGGATGGAACTCACTTAAAAAGCAAGGGATATATCAATGCATTGAATGTGAACTCATCTCCTTGTTGTTGATGGCGTTGGGTTAGCTATGTATTGCATAGAACCAATAATACCATGACCCACATATAACTCTCTTAGATAGTCACATATGGCTACCAAAAATGTAGTGGAGTGCAAACATCCCACCCATTTTAGACATTATATATGGTGTAACTCTCACCATTGGGTTAGAGATCTAGTCTATTGAGATTGACCATCAAGATTCTAGGACTCCTCCTTATAGTGGAGAACTACCATGGCCTTCATTATTACCACTCCCCATAATGTGGGCTAACGGCCTATCATCTCTCCATAGATGGGCAACCCTATCAAGAAATATGTGCCTACGAGGATTAGCTACGATCATTGTCCTTGCACCTCAAAGCATCCCTTAATATTCACTTGCAAATGATATGCTTTAAACCCCTACTCTCATTCACATCAATGAGAGTTGTAAATACTTGAGCAACCCATGTCTTTCTATTATTCTATGCATTAATAGATTAGTCCTAAGTACAACAATCACATCCTCATTCTCTTGTTCCCTCCAATGGATCAAAATGTCTTAACCCTTACTAAAACAACAAAAAACATCATCATAATTGCATGATATTCACAACCTTTATTTCGTTGCTTCGCATAATTTTCCCCTTAATAGATGCACCATTGCATGCCTATACATTAGCATGCTCATGCATGCAAATTTTAAACCTTTGTAGTGAACAATGCATACAGGTAAAATACAATCATACATACAATACAATGATATTTACCCTAGAAACTCTTAACACGGAAAACCAACAAACCTTAGAGTTGCACCATTAACTTTATCATTATATTAAATTCACCTTTTACAATACAATACATAGGATTCCATGGAATCGAGAACCCTAATTTGTTAACCCATATTAGATTACAACCCTAATTCCTTAACCAAAATTAGATTATAATAGGCAAAAGAGATATTGGTTTAAAAGCACCAAAATAAGACCAAAATAAACCAAAATCAACCTTTTCCTTTTTTGTTCGATTGTTCCACCTTTGAATCCCTTGACTTGGTGCATGGAAATAACCATGTCAAGAATGTAACACATTCCTTGGACATGTAATGATGTGATTGTTCCATCGATAATCATTCTCAATTCATACACTTTTCTAAAAAACAATTGCATATTCATATCATGTGACTTAAAAGGTACATTGTGTGATATGGTTTATCTTTTAGAAGGAAAAAAAACCATAGTTTCATGTGTTTTCCCTTTTCAAAGACACATGACCCAATGGACACCCTAATAAGGTTCCACATGGTCAAAAAAATCCATTAAAATGCAAAATTGAATAGACAAAATTGACAAGGAGGATGAGAGGTCCAACCTAGAAGTCATGGAATTTGATTTTTTTGGTCCATTCTCTTGCAATCAATAGTGGAAGCTTTAGGGCAAAACCACTCACTTAGGAATTTACGTTGAACAAATTAATTTTGAAGTTTGTGTTTCAACCTGTTTTTAATTTTTGCCTTAAAACTCCTTTTGACTCAAATAGGGACTTCCCAACTCTATTTTTTTGTTGTTTACATCTGTTGGATTCTCATGCTATGGTGTTTGTTTCATACATGTAGGATCCCTCTTTGGGAGTAATTTTTCCCACCTTAATGGATCATAACATATATTAGTGAGCTCTCTTCCTTCGAATGACAAAATGAATCAAGGCATGGGTGCATGGAGGACTTCAAGGATGATTCAATGATGTAAGGTACATTAGGTTGAAAAGGATTAAATGCTCACCACCACCTTCATTTCCTACCACCATCCATGTATTGTTTATAAATATGTTATATTCCATATGATGAATATACATGTTTTGGTCCACAAGGGACTCTTATATAACACAAGGCCCTAAGCCATTACAAGGATATACTCATTGTGATCTCAACATGTCACATACAAAAATTGAACCTGGGTGGGGAGGATAACAACATTTTTACAACCACTTGAATTACATCCAATTGAAATATATGTAAGCACCGAAGTCACTCGACTTAAATAGTCACATCACCTCTTCCCTTAAAAAGTGGTAAGAAAAATACTAATTTATACTTAAAATATCAACTTCAATCTCCAAAAAAAAAAAAAAACTTTAAAAAATGGCATAATTATTTCAAAATAATGTGACATAACCATGATCAATGTCAATAATTAACCTTTGTAATTACACACACTAATTATAATAAATTGAATAAATTAATATAAATCTTACATTATATTTTATTGTGTCGAGAGGTGCTCTCGAGCCCCATATGGAAGAGATGTTGTCCTCTCATGTTATGTAAACATTTTGACTTGGCCAAATTACACAAAAATAAAAATAGAATAAAATAAAATATGGTAGAAATGTGTAAGGTAACGTAATGTAAACATTTTAATAGAAGAATAATGTTGAAATAAAAATGACTTCATGGTATTCACCTATGGTATTCATATGGAATATAACGTATTTAAAGGGGGAAATTAAACCAGCCTAGATCCATCTTAACTCTGGATCTACCAAGCACCAAGAGGGATCAAATTTATTGAGATGCAAACCTCTTTTAGAGTGAAAAGAGATTTGATCCTTCTCAACGCTTGGTAGATCCGAAGTTAAGATAGATCTAGGTTGGTTGCACTGATCTAGGCTATATA
>APFE031514672.1:0-30461 GCA_000404065.3 Pinus taeda | reverse complement strand
ATTTATACCCCAGTACTGAGCTTATCATGTAGGCCAGGTCCAGGCCAAGTTGATTTAAGTAGCCATCAAAAATGGGAGGATGTAGCACTATATCAGATTTCTTAATAAACAGTTGATTTAATTTCAGGATCTTTGCCTCTATGAGTATCTTAGCCCCTTGATTGATTAGGTCCAGCAGGGATAGAGGAACCAGTTTCCTTTGGGCTTTGAATTGGACCATATCCCTGATGGCCTGAGGGGTGGTGTAAAATACAACTTCGCCTCGAGGGTTCATTACAGCCCTCTGTATTGGATCATAGCAACCAGCACACAAGTGGATGAGGTCAGGGAACTGTCTGACTTGGGGCATCTTAAAAATTGGGAGGGAGGACTCCCAAATGCCTAGGATATCTGCTCCATCTCTGTGCCTAGCCCTGAATTCATTTAACAGATGAATGTGGAATGTGCATTTGGATGGGGCGTCTTCTGAGATCTGGTAATCTAAGTCTGCGAAATCTTGCCAGTCCAGCTCTCTCTGAGGAGCATTCAAGGGAGTAACATTAAGGGCTGCTGATCCTGCAGGGGTATCCATGTCTGCTTCAAGTATTTCTTGAGATGCCGGGTCTGCTAACTGAAACAGTGGAATTGAGAGGGACAGAAAATAACAGGGTTGCTGTACAGTCAAATATAACAGTGCCGAGCTTTCCGAGAAGGCCTTTATGCAGTGTGACAGACCTCCTTTGACAGTTTGGGAGCAATCCAGTGAGTTCACGATTGCGCGAACAGGGCAGGGTTTTGACAGTAATTGAAGTTAAAGGAGGTTTCCGCCACAGCGATTCAACTTTAAACGGTTCAACAGAGGTAGGACATAGTTGGATTCCTGGTCGAATTTCAATCTTATGCCTGTTTACGGTGGATTTTACAAGAAATCATGAAAAAACCAGCTTGAGAGAAGACGAAGTGTCAAATACCTATTTAAACAGTGGCTTGGGATGAAGCAGCAGCTGGGTTAGCGCTCTTAACTCTTGCAAATGGTCATAGGCTGGCTGGTAGAATGGTCGTCGTGGAATGCATGCAGACAGCGGACAGGTGCTTTTCCCAGAAAAATGACAAAATTGCGAAAAAACCGTAAAACATGGCTTTTTACTTTATTGGCGTGTTTTTTTGGATGACGTCAGCATGAGGGACCGGGTTGGATGACGTCAGCAGGACGTCATCGGGGGACGTGGCGGCCTAAGACCGGTCCACGGGGACGATGAGGTGGCGGCCAGGTGGGCGAATGAGGGACGAGGTGGGCGGACGTGGTGATGACGTGCACGACAGCAAGACGGGGACGTGGGCAGGACAGGTGTCGCCATATCGGGACCCCTCCTACACGGCAAGGAATCTGTCAGAGGGGGCTCCGATGGAGTTTGGATGCGACATCTGTCCCCGCGTGACGTAAGCGTCTGACAGATATCGGAAGGTATCTGTCGGACGTCGGGGGTCTTCCGAAATGGATATGAGCCGTTGATCTGCTGGCACGCGATCTGACGATCATCGGGTGATGAACCTGCACGGGCGATAAATCCTGTCCTTGTTAACTATCGGACGTCGGGTTTTCCCAAAATTGCTGCAAGCCGTAGATCTGGGTAAGCCACAATCGGACGGTCATCGGGAGGATGAGCTGCACGGGCTATAGCAGTGAGTGGGCGGGTTTTTAAAAATAATATTTTTTGGTAAGCGCGACCGGCGGGACCCTCCATGTGATAAATGATTTTCAAAGGTTTTTTCACAGTTTTATTTGCAAAAATAATTCGGTCTGCCAACATTAGGAAACGGTGAAACTTGCGGAGTTTATGCAAAATTTATGTACAAAATTTTATGAAGGCAGAACTATAGGAAAAAGGGTTCCGATGAATTTATACAACAAAAAGGAAAAAACTGGCTCCCGACGTTGGGATAAGGCGGGATAAGTATATTTTCATAATGTTTCCGCCCTTTGATGGTTTTAGGGGATTAAAAAGTTTTCTTCAAGGGTTCTTTTTAGGCAAAAATGGAACTTTTGGGTAGGGAAATGGGTTGAGATAGAGAAAAAGGTGGAACATGGGTTCTTGACCTTAACCAGGTGTTAATTCAATTCCCAGGGAGTGAGGATTATGGCTATAGTGCCAAGGGGGAATATTTATACAATGTGGGATTTATACACCATGGTGTTATAATAGTAGGGACAATGGAGTATAGGGAGCTAAATAGTAGAGTTAGTTGTTAATATGGAGGGAACATATGGATGAGGGCTAGTACAAACAAGTTTTCTTGAAAATAACTTGGAGTCAAGAGTAGATGAAAATGAAAAGAGTTTTGCACAAGAAATGTGGCTTTTAAAGGCCATAAGCACCATCACAAAACTTTGAGTTTGTCCAATGAACCAATTTATGAAGGGGAGTTAGTAATGAGTAATATACAAATGGGAAAGGAAGTTAGTCATGCTCCACTATATTGTTTATTTGGACATTGCTTAGCAACTTTGGTCTTTGAGAGAAACATCACTTCTGCAACCCCATCTACCTACCCAACTAGTCCACCTAACATTTTTTATTCCTTCTTGGAGGGTGCACTTGGACTTGCAAACCCTCTGTATGCCCTTTTCTTTTACATTGGCTTTTTGCTTTCATTTCCTATCTAATACTACCCTTATTCCTTCCAAGGCCCCAGATTAAGCAGTTGGGAACCTTAGTTTCTCTACCTAGCCACTGATCTGCCAAGATTAAACAGTTTGGACAGATTTCTTTCTCTATTCTACAACATAAATTGAAAACATGGCATGATCCAGATTAGACTGTTGGGTCATCCATAGGGCTCACGCAGAGCAGAGCAGTGCCTTCCAAGTAGAAGTCCGAGATTTTGCTGGGGGTTTAACGTTCTGAGCCATGAGGGCTGAAGTCGAAGCTCCTGAGAGCATATCGATCCAGCAAAGAGGTGACGCAGTGACTCAAAGTTAGTGACGCAGGCCCATGCAGTGACTGTGTAGGGGCAGCACAGAGGTAATCGGGGACTCATTGGTTCTGTTGTCAGATCAGCGAGGACTTGCAGTGTAGAGTGAGTAATCTCACTAATTTCTTCTACCGAGTGATATTCTTTGTATTGGATAGCTAGCAAGCCATGCAAAGATTGTATTCAGAAATTACTACTGCATAATAATAAAAACCGTCAGATCTACCACACCGATTTTCCCACATTGGGTTTTTCGGGGCACTTTTGTCCAAAAACAATTGTGTCACTTGTGTTGTATCTCTTTCTTTCCGATAGCAAAGCAGAGCTATCGGAGGAGCCATATATATGTGTCATATATATATGCCAAAGAAGAACATATTGGAGGAGCAAAACAAAGTTATCGGAGCTCAGGAGGAGCCATATCGGGAGTAATATATGCCAAAGAAGGACTATCGGGAGCAATATATGCCACTGAAGAACTATCAAAAGACTGATCAGAGGAGCATAGAGGAAGAGCGGAAGACATAAAGGCCAAAGGCAGAGGAGGAGCAACATATAATATATATATGCAATATACACTCTCGGAGGCGGAAAATATATATATCGGAGTATAGAGGCGAAGTATATATATATCGGAGATATTATAAACGGCGGGTTCTACTATGAGCCACTACCCAAAACCCCCGACTGTGATATACATGTTCGATATATATATATATTATATATATATATATATATATATATATATTATATATATAAGTGTTCCGAAGCATGCTTTTAAGTGTATTTCATATATTTGGGCTTTAAGCCTTGCCACGTTAAACATCATGCGAATTGCGTATATATATATATATATATATATATAACTGCAAATATGTTGCGGACCCGATGCAACATTACAGTTTGACTTAATGCTATATCGCATCCGCAGGAGAATCGGCGATGTCATGAGCTCGACTTATACAGGACTTCCGGAAGCTGCGACTACCGATTGCGATTACACGGCGGACCCGACGCAGTTATAGATGCAGGTGTAATGATTTTGAAGTCCGTCCTTAAGCGTTTCGGCAGGATTTTTCATATATTCCTGTGTATTTCCATATTTGTATTGCCCGGGGTTTTTTAGGCCAAAAGCTTATGATAACGGTTCTGATAGTTCAATGGCCTGAACAATGCTGATTGTGATTGCGATGGTGCCGTGGCAGGTGGGGCCTCCTTATTGGTACTGTCTCTCCAATGAAATCTCTCCATAAACAATAAAGTCCTGTGTATGCATATTATTATTGAAAAAGGGCCTCTGTTACAGTTTTTAATATGCAACAGTTTTCTCTGTGTATTTCGGTCCTCGTTGTTGAATTAACGTGTCCCCGGAGTGTTGGTGAACTCGAAGAGACAGAGGAAGCCAAAAAGTCGGGACGCCGAAGGACAAGCCAGCGCAAAGGAAGCCAAAGCGACATGAAGAATTAGGAAGCCGAAGAGGCAAGAAAGCGCAAAGGAAGCTGAAGCGAGCATTGAGGAAGCCGAAGAGCCAGCGAAAAGCGGAAACCAACAGCTAGAGGCATCAGGAATACAAAAAACAGGAAAAACAAGGAAAGTGGAGTGTGTGTGAATAATCAGAGTGAGAGGAAGCCGAAGTTTAGGCAGAGGTAGGAGAAGCAGGAGAACAGGAGTGAAGCATAAACTCAGTAAGCTTGGGAGCAGAGAACTACAGCAAACAGTTTATAACAGTTTATTATAAAGCGCTGGAGCCCGCGGGGTTGGAGCCTCAGAACTGAAAGGATTGGAGTCCTTGGGAGTTGGTGCTCCTAAGTCCAGGACTGTTGCCTTGGCAAAACAAAGTTGATGCTCTGGAGGTTGGAGCCTCACAAAATTCCAAGTTGGTGCTTAGCAACTGATTTCCACCATTTATATATTGTATCTATTTCATTGCACAGATTATATTAATAAAAGCATTGGTTCCAGCTATCTATTTTTTGTTCCATATATAAATGTTTTTGGTGAGAGAAAGAACAATTGAAAAGAAACACTGATTCACCCCCCCCTCAGTATTTCCAACAATTGGTATCAGAGCAGGCTTCTTCATATTAGCCTAACAACTTGAAGAAGGATTCATAGTCATGATGAGAAATCACGAAGCGTCAGGAAGACCTCCTCTGTTCGACCGCACCAATTTTGGTTTTTGGAAAAAGAGAATGACCTACTACTTAATGTCCCTTGGACCTGAAGTCTGGCATTCGGTTCTAAATGAGTACCCAATTCCTTCCACTCTTCCAACAGATCAAGACGAGAGGAAAGCCTACATTGCAAATGCAAAAGCCTTGAAATCCATCACTAGTGGAATCACTGATTCCAAGTTTATAATAGTCATGAATTGTAACTCTGCCAAAGAAATGTGGTATAAGCTAATTAGCATATACGATGGGGACTCAACAGTCAAGAAGGCAAAGCTTCAAACTCATAGAAGGCAATTTGAAAGTCTGAAAATGGATGATGAAGAATATATTGCATCATACTTTCTCCGAGTAGCTGAAGTGGTCAACTCTCTTAAAGGATTGGACGAAAACATTGAAAAAAGTACCATTGTTCAAAAGGTCTTAAGATCTCTTCCAGACAGACTCGACTCCAAAATAAGCGCCATAGAAGAAATAAAGGATCTAGATACTCTCAAGATGAAGGAACTCCATGGAATCCTCACTACCTATGAGATGAGAAAAGGTGGCCCAAGCTCCAAAGATGCAACATTCAAGGCTTCAAAATCAAAGAAGGGGAAAGAAAGGAATGATAGTAGTGATGACTCCGATGTGGAATCCGAATTGGCGCAATTTGTACGAAAGTTGAAGAAAGGATCTAAGTTAAAAGGTAAGTACCCTCTTATCTGTTTCAAACGTGGAAAAATAGGTCATTATGCTGCAAAATGTTCTCATAAACATGATAGTGATGATGAAGGAAATTCTAAAAGAATGGTATACAAAAAGAAAGGGATCAATAAGAAGAACCTCTTCTCTAAGCAAGATAAGTCTGATGAAGATGAATCTGTATTCATCAAAAAGAAATCAGATGAAGAAAGTGACCATGCTAAAAGCCAAGAAACATTATTCATGGCATTCACAAATGATGATGACTCAGGGCTAGAAGGAAATGTAGATGAACTGTTAATAAGTGCCATTGAAGAAAATGAGAAATTACAAAATAAAATCATTTCTCTCAAGGTAGAAAATGAGGAAACAAAAATAAGGGAAGATCTGTTGGAAACAAAGCTAAAAGAAAAAGAAGAAACTTGCGAAGAACGTGAAGCCGAAATAGTATCTCTGAGGAAGGAATTAGAGCAAGTTAAAAAGGGTTGGAAAAGCTCTCAAATACTTGAGACTATCCTAAAAATTCAAAAACCTCAACATGACAAATCTGGAATAGTTTGTAAAGGAGAATCATCAAGCACTAAGAATAGTGCGAAAATCTATGCCGATGCACTTTCCAGCAACCCAAAAGAAGAAAGAGTATTTCGTCAAAGGCGCATCCTAGATCCAAAGAACAAAGAGAGAATCACTCCAAAGATGAATGTGGATTCGAATCATGGAGATTACAACAAATACAAACCAATATTCCAGCAAAGGCCCATCTCAAATCCAAAGAATGAAGTGGAAGTAATTCCAAGGAAGAATGTTGATTCAAATCATGGTTGTTACAACTGGTACAAAACTATCTTTCTTGGACATTGTTTCTATTGTAAAAGTTTTGGTCATCAAGCCAGACATTGCATGGCCCACAAGAATGAAACACCAAACTAAAGGATCAAATAAACAAACCATATGGCCCCAAAAGGCAAGGACAAATCAAGACCTACAATTCGTTTGATCCCTTGACAAATTTGATCTGATTTGCTCATTACGCTGCAATAATGGACACTATGAACAAATTTTCCCACTCAAAAGAGGAAAAGCAAGAAGTGAGAATCCCAACACAGATAAATGTGGCTTGGCTCTATATGCTCAAAATAATCAAAATCATCGGTTTGTGGATAGTGGGTGCTCCAGACACATGACAGGGGACAAAAGGAAGTTTGTCTCATTGAGCAAAAAGGAAGGAAATGTATCCTTTGGAAGTGGATCTGCCAAAATTGTTGGAAAAGGAACTGTTACTCTTATCAATGGAAAAGGAAAATCTCAAAATGCTCTGCTAGTAAACAGGCTCAAACACAACCTCCTGAATGTCAGCAAAATCTGTGATCAAGGACATAATGTTGTCTTTAGCACCAAAGACTGTGAAATAAGGAACTCTTCCTCGGGGGAACTTGTGGCGAAAGGGGTTAGAACACCAAACAACATTTACATTCTGAATGAGATTCAAGAAGATAAATGCTACTTAAGTCAAACAGATGAAAGTTGGTTGTGGCACAAGCGACTTAGATATACAAGCTTCCAGAACTTGATCAATATCAACAAGATTAAAGCTGTACGAGACATCCCAAAGTTATTCAAACCAAATCAAGGAATATGTAGTCCATGTCAACACGGAAAGCAAACCAGAACCAGCCACAAGACCAAGGAGTTCTCTACATCAAAGCCTTTGGAGATCATCCATGCTAATTTATGTGGACCAACTAGAAATCTGGCACTCCAAGGAGAAAGGTACTTTGTTTTATTTGTTGATGACTATACTAGAATGATGTGGATATATTTTATAAAATATAAATCTGAAGCATTTAAGTGTTTTAAGAATCTTAAAGCTCTTGTAGAAAATGAAAAGGACTCCAAGATTAAGTGCCTCAGGACAGATAGAGGGGGAGAATTCACATCAAAAGAATTTAATGAATTCTACAAAATACATGGAATTAAAAGAGAATTCTCTGCTGCCAGAACACCCCAGCAAAATGGGGTAGTTGAAAGAAGAAACCGAAAAGTTCAAGAAATGGCAAGAACAATGTTATTAGCGACAGATTTACAGCTAAAATTCTGGAGAGAAGCAATCGGGATAGCTGTCTATACCTTGAATCGAACTCAATTAAGACCAAATTATGAAAAAACTCCTTATGAACTATGGAAAGGAAGACCTGCTTCAGTAAAGTACTTCAGGATCTTTGGAAGCAAGTGCTTCATAAAAACCAATGATGGCTCACCAGGAAAGTTTGATTCTCAGGTTGATGAAGGGATATTCCTTGGATACTCTACACGAAGCAAAGCCTACAAGTGCTACAATAATCGACTAAGGAAAATAGTGGAAAGCATTGATGTAAAGATTGATGAAGACCTTCTAGAAAAATAAATTGAAGAACACGAAGTTGATCCTCTCCTTGAAGAAGAAGAACCTGAAAAAGAAGAAATAGATCAAGAAGAAGCCAAGGAAAAAGAACCACCTCATACCCCTTCAAAGATGAAGTTTCTCCAAAAATATCATCCAAAAGAGCAGATTATTGGCAATAGAGATGAAGGGATGCAAACTCGAAGAAGGATGATAAGTACACCAAAGAAAAAAGATATTGCTCTTCTATCCATGATAGAACCAGAAACATATACTCAAGCAAGGATCCTCATTGGGTAAAAGCCATGGAAGAAGAAATGTCCCAAATTGAGAAGAATGAGACATGGGAGCTGGTACCTCGTCCAAACGACAAAAACACTATAAGAACCAAGTGGGTATTCAAAAACAAAATGAATGAAGATGGACAAATCATCAGAAACAAGGCAAGGCTTGTTTGTAAAGGCTATTCACAAATTGAAGGAATTGACTTTGAAGAAGCATTTGCACCAGTAGCTCGTGTGGAAGCTATCAGGATGTTCTTGGCATTTTCTTGCTCAAAAGGATTCAAAATCTATCAAATGGACGTAAAATCGGCATTTCTGAAAGGGGGACTCAAGGAAGAAGTCTACATGGAGCAACCATAAAGGTTTGGTCTAACAGAAGGAAAAGACTTAGTCTGTAAGTTGAAAAAGGCATTATATGGGTTGAAACAAGCTCCTAAAGCTTGGTGTCAAATGGACGTAAAATCAGCATTTCTGAATGGGGAACTCAAGGAAGAAATCTACATGGAGCAACTAGAAGGGTTTGATCTAACAGAAGGAAAAGACTTAGTCTGTAAGTTGAAAAAGGCATTATATGGGTTGAAACAAGCTCCTAGAGCTTGGTATGCAAGATTGGATCACTATCTACAACAACAAGGCTTCAAGAAGGGAGTGGCAGGAAGTAATCTCTACATAAAGACGGATGAAGGCAAATTACTAGTCACACTTGTTTATGTTGATGATCTGATTTTTGCTAGAAATAATGATGAGATGAGCCATGAATTTTCTCAAAACATGTCAAAAGAGTTCGAGATGTTGATGATAGGAGAGTTATCTCACTTCCTTGGACTACAAGTATCTCAAACCAGAGCAGGATTGTTTATATCTCAAGCCAAATATCTTAAAGACATGCTTAAAAGATATGGAATGGGAGACTGTGCACCCATGAGCACACCTATGACCACAAATTGCAAATTGAGCAAAAATGATGACTCCCCTCCAATACATGCAACTCATTACAAGTCAATAATTGGAGCCCTTCTGTACTTAACAGCTAAAAGACACGATATAATGTAGGCAGTAGGAATGGTGGGAAGATTTCAATCAGCTCCTAAACAATCCCATTTGTTAGCTATAAAAAGAATTCTCAGATACCTGAAAGGAACTCCTGATTTCGGTCTTTGGTACCCTAAGAGCTCAACTCTCACTGTAACTGCATACACCGACGCTGATTGGGCCGGAAGTGTAGATGATCGAAAAAGTACTAGTAGAAATGCATTCTTCCTGGGAGACTATTTAGTATCTTGGCTCAGCAAAAAACAGACATCCATATCATTATCCACAGCCGAAGCTGAGTATATAGCTGCAGTAGACTGTTGTGCTCAAATACTATGGATGAAGGAAGCTCTAAAAGATGTCAACATAGGTACAGATCAACCAATTACCATCTATTGTGATAACACAAGTGCTATTAGTCTCAGCAATAATCCAGTGATGCACTCAAAGACCAAACATATACCAATCAAGTATCATTTCCTTCGTGAACAAGTAGCTAAACAAAACATCATCTGGGAATATATCAACACTAAGGAGCAGATAGCTGATATTTTCACAAAACCTCTTCCTCGAGAAGCACTTGAACATCTTCGTCAAAAGATGGGGGTTATCTCTTTAGCATCACTTAAGTTTATTCACAAAGATGTTGCAGGACAGGGGGAGTAGTTCTACAGGGGGAGCAATTCGACAGGGGGAGTCTGTATGCATTCATTTGCCATTGATGTCAAAGGAGGAGAGAAGAAGAATATTGCCATCAATAACAAAGGGGGAGATTATTGACATAGATTGTCATTGATGTCAATATGGCAATATTCTAGGAGCCAGAGGAGGCAAAACAGAGCTATCGGAGCTACAGAAGGAGTATTGCACAATATAAAAGCAGAGCATATCGGAGGAGCAAAGTAGAGCTATCGGAGGAGCAAAACAAAGCTATCGGAGCTACAGGAAGAGCCATATATGTGTGTCATATGTATATGCCAAAGAAGAACATATCGGAGGAGCAAAACAGAGCTATCGGAGCTCAAGAGGAGCCATATTGGGAGTAATATATGCCAAAGAAGGACTATCGGGAGCAAGGTATACAAAAGAAGGACTATCAGGAGCAATATATGCCACAGAAGAAATATCGGAAGACTGATCAGAGGAGCATAGAGGAACAGTAGAAAACATAAAGGCTAAAGGTAGAGGCGGAGCAGCATATAATATACATATGCAATATACACTATCGAAGGCGGAAAATAGTGTATATATCGGAATACACTATCGGAGGCGGAAAATATATATATATATATATATATATATATATCGGAGTATATATTATAATCAGCGAGTTCTACTATGAGCCACTACCCGAAACCCCTGACTGCGATATACATGTGCGATATATATATATAAGTGTTCCGAAGCATGCTTTTAAGTGTATTTCATATATTCCAGCTTTAAGCCTTGCCACGTTAAAACATGCAAATTGTGATATATATATATATATATATATGTTGCGGACCCGCTGCAACATTATGCAATGGTTTATTGTTATATCGCATCTGCTTATCAGTACTCACATATCGCAATATACAAAGGGTTGTCACTCCTGAAAGTGTCGATTGCAATATATGTTGTGGACCCGATGCAACATTACAGTTTGACTTAATGCTATATCGCATCCGCAGGAGAATCGGTCATCGGCCATCGGCGATGTCATGAGCTTGACTTATACAGGACGTCCGGAAGTTGCGACTGTCGATTGCGATTACACAGCGAACCCAATGCAGTTATAGATGCGGGTGTAATGATTTTGAAGTCCGCCCTTAAGCGTTTCGATCGGTTTTTTCATATATTCCTGTGTATTTCAATATTTGTATTGCCCAGGGTTTTTTAGGCCAAAAGCTTATAACAATGGTTCTGATAGTTTAGTAGGCCTGAACGATGCCAATTGTGATTGTGATGGTGACATGGCAGATGGGGCCTCATTGTTGGTATTGTCTCTCCAATGAAATCTCTCCATAAACAATAAAGTCCTGTGTGTGCATAATATTATTGAAAAAGGGCCTCTATTACAGTTTTTAATATGCAACAGTTTTCCCTGTGTATTTTGGTCCTCGTTGTTGAATTAACGTGTCCCTGGAGTGTTGGTGAACTCAAAGAGACAAAGGAAGCAAAAAAGTTGGGAAGCCAAAGGACAAGCCAACGCAGAGGAAGCCAAAGCGACATAAAGAATTGGGAAGCCATAGAGGCAAGCAAGCGTAGAGGAAGTTGAAGCGAGCATTGAGGAAGCCGAAGAGCCAGCAGAAAGCGAAAACCAACAATCAGAGGCATCAGGAATACAAAGAACAGGAAAAACAAGGAAAGTGGAGTGTGTGTGAATAATCAAAGTGAGAGGAAGCCGAAGTTTAGGCAGAGGCAGGAGAAGCAAGAGAACAGGAGTGAAGCATAAGCTCAGCAGGGTTGGGAGCAGAGAGCTACAACAAAACAATTTATAACAGTTTATTATAAAGGTTTGGAGCCTGCAGGGTTGGAGCCTCAGAACTGAAAGGATTGGAGTCCTTGGGAGTTGGTGCTCCTAAGTCCAGGACTGTTGCCTTAGCAAAATAGAGTTGGTGCTTTAGAGGTTGGAGCCTCACAAAAGTCCAAGTTGGAGCTTGGCAACTGATTGTAACCATTTATATATTGTATCTATTTCATTGCACAGATTATATTAATAAAAGCATTGATTCCAGCTATCTATTTTGTGTTCCATATATAAATGTTTTTGGTGATAGAAAGAACAATTGAAAAGAAATACTAATTCACCCCCCTCTCAGTATTTCCAACATACTACGTTGCCTCTCTGCAAGCTCTCTCTGCCTCTTTGTTCTGTATTTTCTGGAAAGTCCTTCTCTCGGATTCTCTTTGCCCCTCAGTTGCAAGATCTCCCCAACAGATTTTCCTCATGAGAACTTCTCACCTCAAAAAATCGATTTCCTCGATCTCTCTGTGTGTTTCAAAATGAACCCCAAGCCTCCATTTTATACTTTTCTTGTTGAGTCTTCAACGACCGAGATTAAGTCTCTAATCAACATCTAAGATTAAAACATGACTTGATCTGCCTTCTAGATAATTCTCACCCATATTTTGATTAATACCCATTAATATTTTAATTTCCCTAAGTTTAGACTTAGGAACTCCATTAAAAATATTAATTATTTTAATAAAATACAATCTGGGTGGAATTTTACAAAATGGTTTTTGGGTTCTTTAGAACTCATGTGCCTTAGCCTCTCCACCAATTTTCAACGCTAGATCACTTCCGATGCTACCAAAAACTAACAGCTTGAGGGTCGTTTGCAAGACAATCAAAGAGTTTATCTATCAAATCGAATTGCAGAGCCAGAGAGTAGCGCAATCATTTTGTAGTGATCACGTAGAGAGGAGCAGAGATAGTTTTGGCTGGAGAATCTTCTCCAAAACCAAGAATACGCAACAAAGAGGCAGAGAAAGACACAAAGGAGGCAACGCAGTGCCCAGTGAGGGTGACGCAGAGCCACGAAGGGCTCACACAGAGCAGTGCAGTTCCTTCCAAGCAGAAGTCCAAGATTTTGTTGGGGGTTTGATGTTCTGAGCCAGGAGGGTTGAAGTCGAAGTTCCTGAGAGCAAATTGATCTAGCAAAGAGGTGACGCAGTGCCTCAAAGGCAGTGACGCAGGCCCACGCAGTCACCGCGTAGGGGCAGCGCATAGGTAGTGAGGGACTCGTTGGTTCAGCTACCAAATCAACTGGGACTTGCAGTGTAGAGTGCGGTAATCTCACTAATTTCTTATGTCCAGTAATATTCTCTGTATTGGATAGCCAACAAGGCATCCAGAGATTGTATTGAAAAATTACTATTGCATAATAATAAAAACCCTCAAATCTGCTGCACCAGTTTTCCCACATTGGGTTTTTTCGGGGTCTTCTGTCCAAAAACAACTATGTCACTTGTGTTGTATCTCTTTCTTGTTCAGTTTCTTGTTCAGTTTCTTGTTTCAGCATATTATTTTAAACAGTGAATGTTGTAGTTGTATTTACTTCAATATTTACGTAGAACACAATAAATAACTTGTATGGATTAACAAATTGGAGAAGTAACATCAGTTTGCTACAATAGGGATTCTGGGTTCAAGTAATTTTCACACAATGAAGGAGACAAAAGGGAGGAGAAGGGGTTTTCCCAACTCCTATTGAAGACAATGCAGGATTTGTCTCAAAACATTGAAGGAATGGGCCAGCGAAATGGAAATGGCAACAACGTTAAGGGAGACCAAGGGGATTTCAACTATGGAGAAGGATCTAGCACCTCACATCACCATGCATCTCTCCATGCCAACATGCCATTGATTTAGAATACAACCCCTAGATCCACCATTCCTACATTTCTACAATCTGGAGCAAGTGGGGAGCCAAAGCAAGACGAGGCACCTTATGGGAAATATTTCCTAGAGTATCAGTCTTATGGGCCTGATTTTGGGAGGGCCATCACTTTCAAAGATTTTTGTCAATTGAAGGGCAAGAACAAGCCCAAGGGGCATAGTGGAGGAGGTTACATGCAAGGGACAGATTTGCAACCCACTGTGGGGAGGCTGTTTCTCCCAACCTTCGATGGGTCCTCCAAGAGCTCGGCCAAGGCAAGGGTCGAAAAGTTGGATGTTTATTTCCAGCTTAACCAAATGATAGAAGGAGATGCAATCAAGATTGCCACGTTGCATCTGGAAGGGGAAGCCCATGACTAGTGGTTCCACAAATTGACCACGTTGGGACATGCGGGAGTGACTGCCTATAATGATTTCACCAGGAGGGTGTTGGAGCAGTTTGAGAGGAAGGATCAGGAGGAGTATTTCGGGGAACTGACAAGGCTCAAGCAGACCAGGAGTGTAGAAACCTACATCTCAGAGTTTCTGCGATTGTTTATGATGGTGCCTGACTTGTCAGAGTCTAGGAGGACTTTCATGTTTGTGGATAGGCTAGCAAAGCCATTGCGCGAGTTAGTGAGGTCCAACAGGCGCACTACATTACAAGATGCAGTTGGAAGAGCTCGAGATTTACAGGATGCCCCACCTAGGGCGCAAGCACCATTACCTCCTAGACAGGGTTTCCAGTAGAGGGGGAAGGACACGAGGGATCCACCACCGAGAGCCAATCAGGGGCATGGGTAGCTGGATGATGTGACCCGAAGAGACCTCAGGAGGAGGACACTGTGCTTCACTTATCAAGAGTCGTGGGCACCAGGCCATAGGTGTGCAGCAGGAAAGGACCACTATATCGTGGTCTTCTCTAACAACAATGCATAGGATGAGACCTATTTTGTGATGGGTGGAGACGACAACATAGCATCACAAGGAGGAGGAGGACCACCACCACCACCACCACCAACAAGGGGAGTTTCCTTCACTCCTACCCGAGGGGTCCTTGCATCACTGCGTGAGGTACCCAAATTCGTGACTATGAGGATTAGAGGCATTGTTAAGGGGTAGTGTGTCTCAGTTCTGGTGGACAATGGGGCTACCCACAATTTCATTGATGCTCAACTAGTTTAGAGGAGGGGCATCACAACTGAGGAGTTTGAGGGATTTTCAGTTCTTGTGCCTGGGGACAGGACCATGCAGTGCACACCTTATGTACCAGCCTTGACAGTGACCATGGGGAACTACTCCATGACAGGTCATTTCTTTGTGGTGGATGTATTGGACACCAACGTAGTATTGGGAGTCCAGTGGCTCTATACGCTTGGCAGAGTCACAACATACTAGAGGAAGTTGGAGATGGAAATTTGTAGGGCCAGATGGCAAGATTGTGTTGCTTCGGGGGATGCAATCCTACCCACCACAGACTATTTCAGCCCACAGGATGGAGGTTGACTTGAGACATGGAGACATTGAGTGGACTGTGGAGTTGAGGATCTTAGACGCTAGGGAAAAGCCCAAGCCACCACATCTGAAGATACAGTGTATTCTTGACAGGTATCTAGTGGTGTTTAGGGACATACCACTGGGACAACCACCTAACCGAGGGTTTGAACACACTATGGAGTTGGAGTCAGGGGTGTAGGCCTTCATCACCACCCCTTATCGACAACCCAAGGCTTATCAGGATGAGATCGAGAGGGCCATCCACGAGCTGTTGGCACTCGGGCATCTCAAGCCCAACTCTAGTCGTTTTGCTTCATCAGTTGTGTTGGTGAAGAAGGTGGTCAGGTCCTTACTGATGTGCATCGATTATAGGGCCCTCAACAAGAAGACGATGAAGAACCGCTATTCCATTCCTTGTGTAGATGAGCTGATGGACGAGTTGAGGGGAGCTAAGTTCTTCTCAAAGATTGATCTGCGGTCGGGGTACAATCAGATCCGGGTGAGGGGCCAAGATGTCCCAAATACAACATTTTGGTGCCATTATGGACACTTTGAGTTCCTGGTTATGCCCCTCGAGCTGACCAATGCACCCGCAACATTCCAGTCATGCATGAACCACGTGTTTCGTGGGCAATTGAGGAAATTCGTGTTGGTGTTCTTTGACGACCAACTGATTTACAGCCAGACGTAGCTAGAGCATTTGCAACACCTTGAGACAGTAATGCACATCTACGGGAGCAGCCATTCTATGCCAAACAGTGCAAGTGCGAGTTTGGGCTAACCGAGATGCTCTACCTAGGGCACGTCATTGGGGAGGATGGTGTCAAAGTACATGAGGAGAAGATTAGAGCTATCTAGCATTGGCCAAAGCCCCGGAATGTGACCGAGCTGAGAGGATTCTTGAGCATTTACACTTATTACAAGAAGTTCGTGAAGGGCTTCTCCCAGTTGGCTGCACCCCTCACAGACTTGATGAAGAAGGGGGCTTTTGAGTGGACCACTATAGCGCAGGAGGCATTTGATCGCCTCAAGGAGGTCATGAGTAGCTGTCTGGAGGTCATGACTTCACTCAGCCTTTTGTGTTGGAGTGTGATGCATTAGGAGTGGGTGCGGGGGTCGTATTGATGCAGAGACGACACCCCATAGCAATTGAGAGCAAGAAGCTACTGCCCCATGAGCTACTTTACTCCATCTATGATAAGGAGATGTTGGCCATCATGCATGCGTTGGCCAACTTCAGGCAGTATTTAGTGAGTTATGAAGAGATATTGCAATGCAATGATAATATCTTGCAATTATGAAATTAAAACCCACAACTCTAATCACCAATGAAATGCAATGCAAGAACTACTCTAATGAGATGCAAGATGAGCCAATTGAATATGCAAAATGAAAAGTACCCCAATGATGACAAGATATATCCAATGAATACAATTTGCAAGCAGGTTAGTATAAATCTATGATATGCTAGATGAAAGATTAGAATGAGGGTGCAAATGTCAACAAATATCAGATTGCCTCAACGCGATAAAGATGCTTCAATGTGAACAATAGTAAACCAATGAAGGTCACAATTTATCACCTTTCAAAACAAGATTGCAAGAATGCCAAATAAATTTAATGAAATATTTCAAACTTATTCAATGAAGCAATGATATAAAGGTGATCTTAATGTGCTTGTTATAGTTCTCTTATAATGTTGTAAATAGGAACAAAAGAAGCTTCGATCTTTTACAAGCATAATAGCAACATCTCCTTATCACTTATAAGAAACTACACCACACGTGTTAGATCATAAGAGCGCAATCACAAGCAATAAATTGAGACTGCTAAAACTGATGCTGGTTAGTGGAATACAACAAAATACTATGGGATGCACTGTGCGAGAAAGAGACACATGTAAATGCAACGCTACTAGAGGCTAGGAATGCAACTATGACATGCAATGATTGAAAGAGATGAAACAAGGTTATCCAAGCAATGCCAATCAATTATCTATCTGCTCTCCTTCTAATTGTCCAATGCACAATAGTCACTTACAAAAGATGCACCAGACCATGTTGTCAATGCATATCAACCCGCAATAGTCACTGTCAAACAAGATCAGTCCGTAAGAGTGCAAATTTGGATTAGTCAAGTGCAACAAAGATATCGGTTCTTTAATAACCCAAATTTGTAACCAGAGATGCATAAGAGACACCAATGATCCCCTTAATGATGGAAAGAAAATAGCAGACCTGTATATCAGTCTGTAAATTTCACGGTAGGGAGAAATAAGGAAGGCCTTGCGACCATCCTTTATTTAGTATATCAACTTCAAAGCTCAGATGGCAATGTTTGACCACAGCCCAGTGGTATAACCCCTTTACAATACGACACTAACCTCCTGCAACCACAGAATATTAGCCTTGAAATGAAATGAAGCAAGGGGAAGCCTAAAAAGTGTTGCAGCCAGGATGTATGAAGCCTTTAAGCCTTGCGGTTGGCCCTGGAAACAACACTCTTGTATTGAGGATATAGTCCTGCAAAAACCCCAACGATTAGTCACAAGTAATTAAAATGAGACACCTCCAAACAAGCTCAAACTAGTCTGGAATCAAATGTACTGAAGTTTGGAATCCTTCCAATGACTAATATTTTAGTTGCCAACCACAAATGAACAAGTCTTAGAACCAAATTTGTAGTATACCCAGTCAAAATGCAACATTGTCTCTGCAAACAACTAGTATTAGTAGATGAAGTATGAGCAGGTCTTTAAGGTCTGGCGGTTGGGTCAAAAAAAGCTTTGAAACCCTATGGATAGGGTTAAAAAAGCCTAATAGCCCTGTGGCTAGGCTAGGGCTAATGGGCCTGTATGACCAGCGACCAAGCAAATCAGTGCCAGTAACCCTAGCGGCTGCCCATTCAAGCTTTGTAACCAGACCTTGGCCTCCAGATTTTGTCTTCAAGCAGTGTGATCATCCCTTTAGGGCCTGCGGCTGCTTCATTAAGGAAAATCATTGGGGATCTAGGGCATGGAAAGCCTATATCTAGGACTCTAGGAAGCTCAATTAAGCTCAAACCCCTTGCAGTCCTCCAGAAATGAACCAAATGGGCTAACAACCTTCAGAAAATTGGGCCTCAAACCCTAGCCATCGAGGGTTTATGAGGTCTAGAATCCTCTAATGCCAATTTCTTCCTTGACCCTTGAAAGATTTCACCTGCAAAACAAATTCATGAAGAAACCCTCATCCTTTCCTTCAAATATGCAAGGATATAAGCTAAAAACCCCAAGGAAAATATATATATACAAGATGGCAAATATATACAAATACTAGAAGATACAAAAAAAATAGAAAACAAACACAAGGGTTAGTAAAATAAATTACAAAATTGTTCACAATATTCACAAATTTAAATTTATGAGCTCTAAATAGCAGATCTAACTTTAATTGCACAATTAAATTCGAAATAATTTGAGTAAGAGAAAATTTTAATTTAATGCCATGGCCAAATTGTTGCATAACAATCATTAGATAAGCCAAAGAGGCATGTGTAAATTGTAAATAATCTTAGCAGATCTGAGTCATGTATGTAAATTGCCTAGGTGGACCTAATTTTCTAGTGATAATCTACGTTCTGGAAGGTTTTTTGTCTCACCGATCCACAGCTACATCAGCCTCCACCTTCCCATTCACTAATACCAACAGGTCCAGCAATTCCTCCTTTGACGTTTTTATTAACCATAGGGGTCCTGATGTGAAGAAAACCTTCGCCAGTTTTCTCTATTTGAGGGGTTAGATAATCTCCTCGTTCCAACTCCTGCTGGTCCATGAAGACCTTCAGTCCGCATGAAAAAAGCCGATGGTAGAGAAAACTGGCGAAGGTTTTCTTCACATCAGGACCCCTATGGTTAATAAAAACGTCAAAGGAGGAATTGCTGGACCTGTTGGTATTAGTGAATGGTCAGCCTAACCCCAAAGCCAGAATGAATTTTGTCATTAGAATCTTAGGGGAATCCTAGTGCGCTGATCTGCTAGATTATATTTGGTAGCAGAACTGGGTGGTCTATGAGGGTCTATGTCAAATGGGTTTTCCCCCTTGAGATGTAAAATTGTAAAAGTCATGATATAAAGTGCCTTGAGGGTTAGAAAATGTTTTAATCCCCTCATAAGTCCTAAGTCCTAGGTCCTAGGTAATTTTTCCAAAGGCTAAGTTCAAGGATCCAAAAAATAAAAATTAAAGGAAATTTAAAAAATTAAAAGTAATAAAACAATAATAAAATTTAAAAATTTAAAAAATAAAAATAAAATAAAATAAAATTTAAAAAACTTAATAAATAAAATTTAAAAAACTTAAATAAATAAAATAATAATAAGGTCAAATTTTTGAGTAAATAAATGCAGAATTTTAATTTTTTAATATATTAAAATGCATTTAAAAATTCGACGGATGAGATTAAAAGAAATCTTGATCCTCATCGACAGTCTAGATTAGTTTGACATGGATCACTCGAACTAGCCATTGGAATTTTTTCCTTTAAATAGTGTGTCAGGGGTCATTTGAGATGAGATTCGATCTGTGAGTCCTGTGCTGAAGAAAGCTCTCTTGTAAACTTTTTCTTGTGCAATAAAAAAAGACTTTGGGCTTGAAATCTTGCTGGTGTTACTCTCCTGAAGTGCTATAAGCTCCTTTAGTTTCTGCATAATTCTGTTTTCAGCCATTGGTAATAGCTTGATGTAGAGTGATGTTGAACATAGGTATCTTGTTCACTTACTAGGGTTTGAATGGTAATAGAATTTCTGACGTAATGGCAGGTATCTCCATTGGATCTGGAATTTAGTACTGTTTTTTCCCTCTTTATTGATGGTTGAAGTGAGTTGTGCAGGGAATCTAGATTGAGAAGATCAGTGGGCGTTTGGGGAAGTTCTCGGCTGAACCAGCCAACTCTCGCAAAACATTTTCTTGAAGAGCCCAACCAGTTTTAATTCTAGGTCTATCATTTTAATTTATCTTTTGAATGCATGAGAAGTTTTTTGAAGTGCCTCATAGTAAATCTAAAGTTCTGAAAATATTGTAGTGGATTAATCACAAATCTGGCTGTTGTAAAGTCATGAAACTGTAAATATTGTAACTGGTTTGTAGGGTTTTAGTTTTTTTTGCATATATATTCTCCGGGTGTTTGTCCTTCCATTACAGGTTGCAGGATTTTCCGAAGATTTCAGAGGGTTTGAGCAGCTCCTTGTTATTGCTCACGGTTTCTTTGGGTTACAGGGGAATTTTGAATTTTTTAGGGAGATCTGCGTTCTGTCTTAGATACGTTTCCGCAGTTACAGCACTCAACGCTGCCCACAGTCTCCAATCACATAGAAAAATCCAGCGGCCTCATCCTTTACCGTCCAGCTGCCATCTACGCCTGCAAACTGCAAGCATTCGAAATCATCGCTAGCCGTCCTTCCACGCTACTGTGTTTTCGACCACCATCAAGCCTCCTACGCTCTCCCTTCTTCCATCGTTCAAATCCTCTTCCCCACAGCCTCTTCTCCACTTCAAACTGCAAAAAAAAAAAAAAAGTAAAAACGTGCATTCGCCGGTTCTGGGTTTCTCATCATTGCCCTCGGCCTGCTCATTCCCACGCTGCAAATCCGCAAACCTCTTTGCAGTTATTCGACTGGCGCGGACCTGCAAACCCTTCACATCCTACATTCAGGTTTCCGATTTCTTCACGTAGTCTTTGCCATTCGAAACACCTGCCCAGCAAAATCAAAACAAATTCGAATTTTTCTGTGACAGATTAGGTGATACGTATTATGTATGCAAATAAGGAAATCTGCAAATCCTCCTCATTGCGTCCTGCGCTATCAAGCAAACCCACACATTCCTTGCCAGTTTCACGCAGCTCCTCAACGAATGCCATTCGATCTACGTGATCTGCAGCTCCCATTGCCCGAAACGTCATCCCTCTCGTTGCTCCATTGTGTTGCTTCAGCCGCCTATCTCACCTGCAAAAGCACGTAACAAAACAACCAATAGCATTCGATTTTGACATATGCGTAAGTTTTTTCTATACATGCGTTGGTAAGTTTTTTTTGTTTAGATTTTATTTTCCAGAACTTGACTATTGTTAGCTTTAGATTTTAGTTTTAGTTTTATTTTTATTTTAGATCTTTGTAATATATATATATATATAAATAAATAATATTTCTTGATTTTTCTTTTTGTTTCCTATGTATGTTGTAGTTAGGGTTTAGTTTAGTTTCATTTTTCTTATGGTTTAGAATTTGACAATTTTTGTTAAAGTTTCAGTTTCATTTAAATTTTAACTAGATTTAAATTTAATTTTACTTTTCTATATTTTTTTTTATATATATATATATAAAAGTAATAATTTTCAATTTTTCATTTTCTTATATAGATTAGGTGTTAGATTAGAGTTAAGTTTTATTTAGATTTGTTTTTTATTTTTGTTATAGTTTAGTTATTTTCTTTAAATAATAATAATAATAATAATACAAAAAAATAAATAAATAAAAAAGTTTCTTTTAATTTAGTTTAGATTTTAGTATTATTTAGATTTTAGATTTAAAGTTTCATTTACTTAGTCCTTAGTTAGCTCAGTTTTGTTTTATTTGAAAATATAAAAATACAAAAAATTTGGAAATATTTCGCCGGATTCAGTCTTGGCACAAGCATTTGTCATGTTTGCAATATATCTTTTTTGCTGAGGCTAAAATTTTGATGTGGGATTAATATTTATCATTCCTTTATGTGGTTAAACATGCTTAAATGTTCATTTGAAGATTAGCTATATGAATGTGACCTCTGGTTAGCATTTAGAATTACGTGGTTATTTAAAGCATTTAATCTTTCGTATTTTAATTGCTAGAATATCGTTAAGTCATTGAGCATTTATCGATTATCTCGCATTTGGTAGAAGTTAATCTTTGTTTGAGTTATATGATAGTAAATGACTGTTAATGAGCTCATATTTCTGCAAGCATTTGATAAATAATCATTCAATCATTAACTCCATAAGGCACTGGTATATTAACTTAATAAAATCAATTAAGTGCTCGTTTTCCCTCGTGTCTCCCAACCCAACTGGTCCACAGTTGGTCATCCATTATCCCATAGGGTCTACCCCCCTTAGCCGCGGGAGACAGGTTTAAACGGAGAGATCGGAGATCAGGGTGACAGCCCCCGGTCTGAGCGTTGCCGTGACAATCTGTGCGAAAATAGTTTCAAAAGGGGTTTAGATACACATTTACAACCCTCAAGATCTAGAGATACCTCCTAGATTGAGTGAGCAGAAAATGTTTCTAGAACCCAACACCTAAAGCAAGACACTTGTGCTAATAGATGATCCAACCATTGGCTATTGAAACAACAATATTCAATCTTTACACAATTAGAGCATTAAAACATATTCAGCACACACCATAGATCATTGAACGAGAGACACCATGAATTGAACCCCAAAGGCTTTTTATTGTTGCAAAATAAAATACATCCAGTAGCTTGACTCACAACTTGCTTAAGATTTTTCGTCACCTGAGTCAGCCCCACAAACCATTTCAAGCCCAAAAATCACTTGAACCACTTGGCTCGGCAAGTGCGGGATGAATAGGCAAGAAAGTATCAAGAGATAACTTGATTATTCTTTCAAGCAAGCCACTTGATAAGATAAGAACGATAACTTGAGCCCAGACTAGGGCCAGTGATTTAGAAGAAGGAGAACCCAACTTTTCCTGCCTGACATTCTCAGGATCAAGTATAATAAATTCCCGAGAACCGCCCAAAAGAGAAATCTTTCACAGGACTTGAACCCTGTAAGTTTTCTTGACCTGATGGTTTCTTTCCTTCTAGAGCAAAACTAATGGTTTGCCTGGCTGCTGCTCATTATATTGGTAATTTAGCTTGAGCATCATATGGGCCCCCCTTCCAAGTAACCCACCCTCATAATTGATCCATATGACTTAGCAGTTCTTTCTATATATGTAAGTACTCTTTATTTAGGGCACTCTTGCTTCACTGATTGATGCTAATTAGTGTCGTAACACCTAGTAAGACGCGTCTAGACTCTATATATTCAAGTATGTAATGACGTGAAATAGAGATATAATAACTAGAGAGAAAACACCTCGAGTTAGCGGTTCTTACTTATATCTCTAGTTACCGATACTTATATCAAGAGAAAAAAACCTATCTCTTCTCTGTATCAAGGAGATAAGAATTCTGGGGTGTTTCAGTCAAACTCATGACTTAGTTTCCAATTCGAAAAACACTGATGAAAATAAATCAAGGGCTGGGTGGAAGAATAAAGACAAGATAAAGTAAATCCCTGTTACCCCTTTCTAAAGCTACCAGAAGGAGAAAGGAATTATACCGTAGCGCTAGCTTATCAGTCATGCTTGGGTGAGTCCATCCATCTTGTATGCATTCTAAAAGACCGGGAAAATGAAAAGAGAGGACCGGTAAAATGAAAGGAAGGGTCTTGAGACACTCGACCGCCCGTGAGAGTCGCTCGACTGAAGGGAAAGGAAGGAAGGAGGTTTCAAGTAATGCATGATAAAATATAAAATAAAATATCGACCTCCCACACACCTTACAGGGGTTCAATAGTCTTAACTCGACAGTGAAGGCTAGCCCACAGTAGCTCAGATGGTTGGAAGAATGTTAGGTAGCTCCTTCTTGCCTCTCATTACCCTTCCTTCCTACAGGAGGTGAGGGGCATTACCCTTCCAGGGGGTGTGGGTATACTTCCAGTTGCCGATTAGAAATTAGTTGTATTTTGCTACTTCCTTCCTTCCTGCTATCTCAGCCTATTGATTGAACCTTCCTTTCCATCGGTAGTATTACATAGATGAGCAATGGGTTGAACAACATTCCGATTAGACCTTCCTTTCGGACCGAACTTCCATCCAGCCACCACCGGGAGTTAATTCTACTCGTTAGGCTAGGGAGTAGCTTCATTCAACTATTCAGTAATTTGGATGGCTAGCTAGTTAGGATTTATGTTCCTCGGTCTGGTTGACGTTATTCCCTCCCATCGAGCTTGAACCCAACCAGTTATAGCTTATCTGAACTAAACACCCCCTAGCCATCGCTTTCACCCCAGGGTAGGAATCATAGGGTTCCTGGGTGGATGCTAACATTTAATTCCATCCTAACTACTGCTAGCCTAACTTTCTTTTCGGGTGGGAAGGAGTTAAGGAGTCGAGCTATGGTGATGGATAACGTGCCTGGGGTTAGTTCCTCAGCTCTGGACCTACCAGAAGGAGCGGGAACAGATGCGACACTAATCCGAGTTCCATACAAACCTGTTGGGATGCCTCAATTAGAATTCTTGTTTAAGAAGGGGAACTCATTACTTCTGAATGAAAGCATGCTACTTCACAGTGGAAAAAAAAAGGAACAGTATGGCACCCATGGATGGCCATATTATGCATAGAATCTCGCTAGCTATCTAGTAGTTGAGGATATAGTTTGACTAATTCTCTACATAACATCTTAGGCAGATTAGTTAGTTTCCATCTGAAGTATAGAGTGGGAGGATAGCCAAAGTTAGGCTAGCTTATCCTGAAATCAAAGAAAGTCCATTAATAGTGTTAGAAAGTCCATCAAGAAAATAGTGTTCAGTTCAGGCTGCATCTTCTTTCTCGTTAACTCGTTAGCTTCCTTCCCATCCCTCGTTAGCTTCCTTCTGGATGGGAACAAGGTAAGAGCTAAAAAATAAAACCCTTGCCCGTGGGGGCTAAACTGCTTTCTCATTGACTTGAACTGCCTTCTCATTGGACTAGCCCATCGGGAGGTAGAAGTTGGATTGACTTGAATGATACACATTTCTAGACACTTTTTGACTTCACGCTCTCTCAATTCATTTTCAATTTCACTCCTCACCCTTCATTGCTAGGTGAGCCATCACTCCTATTTCGACAAATCACTTTCTCGACCAAGGACATAACATCGGCCATAATTCTTAGTTTTCTTCTTTGTGTATCCTGATCGAATGTGTATCCTTCCTATTAGATTGAATATCCTTGTCACAGTTGTTCATGAGTTGGTTAACCCCAATGTCTAGGCTATATGAAACCCGCCTAAAAATTATTTTATGTATGCTCCATTGCCACTTTGGGATCGATATGATAGATTGTAACCATGGAGATCAGATCGATAGCCCAACCTTACCATCCTTGTTATTGGATTCGTATGGAAAGATCTATCCCTCTTGCCAGTCTCTGATCTCAAGCCAATCTATCAATCTTTCGATCCAGTCTACCTATCATGTTTATGACCTATTCTGACCTATTTCAATGTTTATGGCCTATGAAAAGTTCAAGCCTGAGACTTATGTACACCAGGGTCTTTAGACACTCTTTATTATATCTCTACTTACCAAAATGATACGAGCTCGCGGCCAAGCCCCTCCACCAAATGTGGATCCCTTAACGAAGACCCTTCTAATGTCACACTTAGCAAAGACCCTTCCTCATTGGAGAGGACGACCGTCTAAATAGACGAACCTGGAAACTTGACTATTGGCTATCGTTATTATGGGCTATCCTTGCGTCGGTACTATAGGCGATGGAAGGACCGCATAAATTTAGAAATCTACTAAAGTATCTCCCTTGCCCTATAAAGGACAAGCCCCACAGACCTTAAAAACACAACTTAATGTAAACGATATAAAGAGTAGGTTACATTCCAAGTAATAGAAACAGATCTAAACACACTGATACCTTCTCCTTGAAACAAAGTTGAACAGTAAGCTTAAAATAGGCCATTTCTATAATAAAAACTCTTATTATGTAGGTACAACGAAAGGAATGAAACTGTCCCATTATTTACATCACTCTCTCTCTTTTATTGATTTGGGGCAGCATTGGATGTGCTCTAGCCATGAAAATTGGTGGAGAGGCTAAAGCACATGAGATCTCCAAGACCCAGAAATGGTTTGCGCAGATTCTAACCAGTTTGGGAGATATTAAAATAATTAATATTTTTAATGGAGTTCCTAAGTCTAAACTTAGGAAAAATAAAATATTAATGGGTATTAATATAAAACTGGGTTAGAAGGTTCCAAAAGTCATGGATCAAGCCAAATCTAATCTTAGTCGTTGATTAGATAATTAATCTCGCTCGTTTAAGGACCAACAGGAAAAGTATAAGAAGAGGCTTGAGGGTCAATTGGAGAACACACTGAAGAAGACCAGTCAGTTCGATTTCTGGAGCGGGGTTAGCTGAGAAATTCGAACTAGTGGTCTGGAGAGCAGCAGGAGGTAGCAAGTACGGAATAGAGAGTCGGGAAAAGCACCAGGGGAACAGTGTAGAGGTTGGAGAGGCAGATGCAGAGGCTATAGACTGCACAATCACTAAAGGGCCTACATGGGTGACGCAGAGAGGCCCAGTGCTGATGCAAAGAGGCAGGGGCTGACGCAGAGGGTCTGGGAGCTACGCAGAAGTCAGCCAAGCTGACACTGAGACTGGGGGAAGTGCTGAAGAATTTTCTCTCTGTTGGGTAAGCCAGTTTAGCACCCAGTTGTACTAAACAATTGCTGAATAATAAAATCCTCCCTTTCTGCACCGGTTTTCCCACATTGGGTTTTTTCGGGGACTAATTGTCCAAAATATTTGTGTCGATGTGTTAATTCTTGTGCATATGTTTGTTTTTGTATTATGATGTGATATCTGCAACAAAGTTCATTTTAATGTTTACTGAAGGATTTTCATAAATAAATTATTGGGAAATGGTTAGGTAAAATAAATCAGTTGTTGCAGTGATAGAATCTTCACATGGTATCAGAGCAAGTAATCAGAGACGAAGGGAAAACCAATTATGGGTCGAAACCATGATGCAGAGGCATCTACGTAAGGAGACTCTCATAGATTTTTAGAAAATTGCACAAGAGAAAGTGATTTGGACTTCTCTATGTTGGTTTCCAGGCTAGAAGAAGAAGTGGCTTGTGTGACTAGCTCTACATCATCAGAGGTATGGTATATAGACAGTGGGGCCTCTTGGCATATGACGGGAATCCGAGAATGTTTCTCAGATTATCAGAAGGAGAAGATGAACTTTCAGATCACCATGGGGAACAAGGAAAAATGTACTCCAATAGGGAAGGGTACCATAGTTTTTCAAATAGAAATGGGAGAGCGGTTCTGTGCTACCAATGTGCTGCATGTACCAAGATTGGGGATGAACTTACTCTCCATGTCGCAACTTCAAGGCAAAGGCTATGACGCTTTCTTCATCAAGGAGAAAGTATACGTCAAACACCCGAGCTGGAAAAACAAAGTACAGGTTGTACAGACTACAACTAGAATCACCAATGGCACTAATAGGCAATCATGGAGACAAGGATTTGAACGAACTATGGCACAGAAGAATGGGACATTTGCACCTTGGGGCTCTGAGAATTCTCAGGAGCACTATAATAGGAGTTTCGGATCTTAGTACGGAACGAGATGATGTATGCAGAGGATGTGCTCTAGGAAAGTATGCCAAGGTAGCATTTCCTAGAAGTAAAAACAGGGCCAAGAGCATACTAGGATTGATACACTCAGATATCTACGGACCCATGTCCACTAAAGCTCTTAGTGGTGTCGAGTACTTCCTTACCTTCATTGATGACCACTCAAGGAAAACTTGGATTTATTTTATGAAAACCAAGGATGAGGTTTTCTGTCGATTCAAAGAGTTCAAGGCTTTGGTGGAGAATCTGACTAGGAAGAAAATAAAAGTTTTGCACTCAGATAATGGTGGAGAGTATGTCGATAAGGACTTCACAGATTTTTGGGCTAAGGAGGGCATCAGAAGAGAGTGGACAACTCTGTACAATCTGGAGCGGAATGGAGTAGCAGAAAGAAAGAACAGAACTATTGTAGAAGCAGCTAGGGCCATGATGTATGATCAGGATATGCCAAGATTCCTGTGGGCAGAAGCATGCAACACATCAGTCTATGTTTAGAATAGAACTCCTCATCGAGCATTGGGCAAGATTACTCCAGAGAAAGTTTTCACAGGGAAGACGCCTTAAGTCAGTCATTTTAGGATATTTGGGAGCTTAGCATATTGCCGCATACCCGAGGAAAAGAGGAAGAAGCTAGATCAAACTGCAGAGAAAGGATATCTAGTGGGATATAACGAGAACGCTAAGGCATACAAAATCTATCCTCCAGGGAGCAGGAAGGTAGTAGTTTGACGAGATGTGAAGTTCATCGAAGACAAGGCTTTAAGAAAATCTTGAGAAATGCCTTCCGAGGAGCAGTCAAAAGAGGAACCGTTGGTCAAACCTCTTCAACCAACAGAAGAAAAGAATTCTTCCTCGAGTCAGGAAGAATCACAAGATGAGGAGGAGCTAACAAAAGCACCTGCTAGCAGAGGAAGAACGAGCAGGGAACTTTGTTAGATTCGGCGAGATGCATAGGACTTCATTAGTGCGCCAAGGAACAATAAGGAGGAGCGAAAACAGCCAGATAGATATCAAGCATTAGTAGCTCAGGATGGGGAGCCTGCCAGCTTTTAGGAGGAAACTCAACAACAGGTTTGGTTGGATGCGATGGTAGAGGAGTACAACTCCATAATGGTGAACGGTGTCTCGGAGATAGTGTCAAGGCCTCAAGACAGATCAGATAGGTTCGAGATGGATCTACAAGATTAAATACACTGCAGACGACAATGTTGAGAAATACAAAGCCAGGTTTGTGGCTAAGGGGTATGCTCAGAAGGAAGGAATTGACTATGAAGAGACCTTCGCCCTGGTAGCCAGGAATACATCTATTCGAACCGTGATATCTCTTGCAGCGCGGATGGGGTGGGAGATTCATCAAATGGACATCAAAACGGCATTTCTGAACGGTGTGATAGAAGAAGAGGTATACATTGAACAACCAAAGGGCTTTGAGACACACGAGAAGAAGTCTCATGTATGCAGATTGAAGAAAGCCTTGTATGCGCTGAAATAGGCACCTAGAGCGTGGTATGGGAAACTCGATGGCTACTTACAGAAAATTGGATTTGCCAAGAGTGACACAGATCCAAATCTCTACTATCTGGTTGTAGAGAATGAGCCTCTAATCTTAGTATTATATGTGCATGATCTCTTCCTAACAGGATCATCCAGGCTCATAGGGGACTACAAGAAGAATCTAGCCATGGAATTTGACATGAAGGATTTGGGACAAATGCATTATTTCCTGGGGTTGGAAGTTTGGCAACAAAAGGGGGAGATCTTCCTTGGGCAAGGGAGATATGCTACAGAAATCCTGAAGAGATTCAAGATGGAGGACTGTAGACCCATGGCTACTCCAATAATAACCAACTAGAAGAAGATTGATGCATTAGAAGACAAAGATGTTGATCCCACCTTATACAGGCAACTCATAGGGTCCCTGATGTATATGGTCAATACCAGGCCAGACATTTGCTACGCTGTCAACACCCTCAGTCAGTTCATGGTGGAACAAAAGAGGGTGTTGGCCAGATAAATCGTTCTTGCGGAAAAGACGGATCTCCCTAGTATCGAATGATATCTAGCAACAAAGAGCACAAGCAAATCTACTTTTCTCTAAACATGTTTCAATTCATTAATGAATACTAAGAGGTGTAACAGACCCTACCTCGGTCCAACGCTTGTTTGAGGCAGTTTTACTCCAACAGCTTCAAGCAGTTCCCGTTTAATAACTTGCATACACAAACAAGCACACATCAAAGCATACCTGCATATAACAAAACATGTTCATTATGAAGATCAAGGAGCTCATGAAATAAACCATTAGAAACAGTTCATTGAGAACAACAAACTTGATTGTATTAACTTTATGAATAAAAGAACCTTACAACCTTTGCCTTGATGTTGCACAAGTTCTTTCCAGTGTCTAGCAGGAGTCTCCTCTACTTTGACAAGCCTCACTCACTTCCCAAATGACATGAAAAGTATGTGATCTCTCCTCTCACAAGCTCAAAAAGGAAGCCTAGTTTTCAGCAACATTTACCCTCAAGAATCTTCAACTTTCAACCTCCCTTACAACCAACCCAATGCATGAATTTATAGTGCAAATGGAGGAAGTTGCAGGTCCACCATTGAAGGGATAAGTTCCTCCTTCAATGGGATAAGCAC
>APFE031514665.1:37343-49024 GCA_000404065.3 Pinus taeda | reverse complement strand
TCACAAGGTTTGGCTATCAGAAAACCTCACTTGTGAGCTTCTACAGGAAGTCTGCAGGGGTTCTACAGGAAACTTCAAAATTTCTACAGGAAACTTTAGAATTTCTACAGGAAACTTGGAAGCCATTTTTTAGGAGGTGGATGAGTGAGGGAAGGTGCATGGATGGATCTAGAGGTAGGATAGGGGTCTAATCATGGCCTAAGGACCGGTGGGAGGCTTGGTGGAAGGCTGACTTGGCTCGAAGATGACTAAGGCAATGATGAGCAAGAAGGTAAGGTTTCGTAGACACAAAGGATAGATGGGAAAAACGGCAGCTTAGCTTTGAGACAGAACAGGAGGCTTAGATGATGCTTTGGGAGGATGGATGAAGGAGGAGGATACCCTGCACGGTGGGCCTTGATCAATTCTACAAAAACCTGCAAATGATCAAATCCTAAACTAATCTATTCTATCCATCAATCAACATAAATGAGCAGCAACTTTATTTGGGAAGAAAACCTTGTACACCATTTATGTAAGGAAACATTTCAGATGTCCAAACCCATGACTAATCTCTGCAGCTAAAACAAGCTCACTAAAAGATTGCATAAGCAGCAAACTAGTGTTTTTGTGAGGCAGCATTGTTTCCTCAATTCCAGCCCCAAATCCAATAAGGCCGAGGTGAAACCAGGAGTCTAGTTGTCTCTTTTTCTTGGAGATCTTGTTGTTATTATTCTACCAAAACATCTAAACCAAAACCATTCATAAACAGTGATCTATCCCAGCATCATAACAAAATCTACTTAACAGCAAGGTGTTCAAATGCATAAAAGAGAAAAATAGTGATACGTAAAGAAACACAATGATACAGAAAGGAGGTCCTAGGCTCTCAGGTTGGGCCCAACCCTGAGAGCTTTGGCTCCTATGAAAAAACTCAGACTTGTTAGGAAACCAAACTGCTTCTCATTATTCAAAAAGAGTCATAACAGTTTTGCCAAAAATGGCTACAAAAGAATGAAATAGAGCTGCTGCAGTACTGGAGTACAAAGTACACAATAGGTTCAAAAAGTCTTTTTACGAAGGTTGAGGCCTCAACATTTATAGATAACGAGGGACCTAGCTGGCCTCCTCAATCTGTGGAACTCGGTTGTCAAACTGTGAGTCAAACAGCCCCTTTCTAAATGCTGATTGGCTGCCTTCTAGATTCAGCTCGGTGGTCTTTGGAGCTCGGAGCTGAAGGTGAGAATCCTGAGGAAGGGTCATTGAATGTCGTAGACATCCCTCCTTCAAGTCCTAATTTTAGGCTTGGCTGCCTTATAGCTCATGATTGATTTGACTTTGCTCCAATACGTCAAAAAACCTGAAATAGACACATGTTAACCACCTAGGAAAAGTAACTTCCCTTATTCGTACCAAAGACACAAACATACTAGAAATATTGCATAAACTATAGAAAATGATGGATTTGAACAAGGGCTGAACAATGAAAATGAGGCCAAATGAGCCCAAATTGTTACCAATTTTGGGGCTCATCATCACCCCCCTGCTAAAAGGATTGCTCATCCCTGAGCAACTAGTCCAGCTCCTCATCTTTCATCGCTTTGATGGCCACTCTCACATGCTAGGCTTCTGAAGTAGTGTCCTCAACACTATCATGAAATCCAGCCTTCCTCTCCACTTCTTCCCACTGCTTATGCTCCTCCTCCTCAGATCCTCCCTCTAATAATCCCAACAGCAAGGGTGGACTTAGCTTGAGGCTTATCCAACTGGCTTGGAGGTTCTGCATAGACTTCTTGTAGAGAGGTACCTGTGCCAGAGCCTCCCTCATCCGAGTTGGAGTGTGATATTCTCGAATCTTGAGGCTGTGGGACAATGTGTTCCACCTACGAGTGCAAGCATGAACACAATTGTCCCAAGTAACCTCTCCATATCCTCGAAGTGTGCTATGGCCTGGGCCTGACGATCCATGTAATCTAGTAATCCCTGGGAATTGGTTGCCAGGTGTTGGTGAGCGGATATCAGTGCTGTGGGGTCCCCTGGCTCTGCTCTGATCAGCAATGGTTCATGTAACTCCCGGTCCATGATATTCCTGACCTCAGCTGCTCTCTTCTCTTCGTGGTTTAACCATGAGGTCATTGCCTTCAGTTGCATGTCCCCTACTGCTGTGTTGGGGTCCCACGAAGTGATGTTTGGAAGGGCCAAGTTATGGAGGTAAAACTCCGAGAGCTTGGCCTTATCTTCCGAGGAACTGGTGTTACATAAATCTGTGAATTGTTGGGGGTTCTGGATATGAGAGATACCCCTCTACACCAATGTATTAATTTGGAACTGTAGCCACTGGTCCCGGAGGTACAAGCCATAAGATTTAGCCAGCTGCCTACATTGGAGTGCTTCCATTGCCCAACTGGCCATGCAGGCCAGTTGTGCCTCCTTTTCTTGCACCTGTTTCCTTAGTGATTGTACCTCAATATCTGCCTGTAGTTCCCTTTCCTGTAGCTGCTGGTTTAATTCCTCAAGATCAAATTGCATCTCTTCTTCCCCTTGAGGCTCTGCTGAGGGATCCTTGGCTGCCATGCCCTTTTCTTTCCCTTATTCCTGCAGTTGGAGCTGCTGCCTGAGCAGTTCATTTTCTTCTCTCAATTTGGCTTGTTGGGAGCTTTCCACATGCCTTAATCTTGCCAACTCCCTTTGTGCTTCCTTGAGCCTTTCCTCTAGAGGCCCAATATCCGCTACTCCCTTAGATTTAGCTATCCTCATCCACATGTGGGTTCGTACCCGTTCTTCTTCTAGTGCTAAAAACAGTGGCATTGTAAACTTTTGGGGAATAATTCTGCCTGCTTCCAAAAAGTTATAATAAGAGCCCAAGTTGGGCTGTGGGCTTGGTTCCATGATAACATCAGGTTTCTCCTCCTTTGGTGGTGACTTGGCTGCTCCCTCCTCCTCTGGTGGTGACTCAACTGCCTTCTCCTCCATCTGCTTAGTTTCCTTGAGCCTAGCCAGAGTTTCCTGTAGAATGGCCTCAGCATCCTGTAGAGAGGCTTGTGAGCTCATTTTTTCCACTTTGTCCTTCCATGAAGATGTTTTTGGGCTTCCCCTCTCATAAGTGATGGAGGCTTTGGAGGGGGACTTATCCCTTGGCGTGGTAGGAGTATCCACAATAATGATAGGTTCTTTGGATGGAGGTTGGGGTCTGCCAGTCTTAATTCTCACACTCCTTCTTGCTTTGAAATATAGAGGAGTCTCCCTTTTTATTTTTCTTTTGGCTTGGGAGGAGTACTTAGGGCGGCCAGCATAGCTGCTGCCTCCTTAGCTAGGATTTCAGCTGATTTCTCCTGTTGTTGTTCTCCTTTCGGACTTCTTGTAGAAAGTCCTGTAGTGGTTGCTTTCTGGCTTCCTGTAGAAGCCGTTTTCAATTTTCCTGTAGAGGGACCTTGCTGTTTCCTTGAAGGAATTCTCTGCTCCCTCCTTGTAGGACCACTCTGCTGCTTCCCTGTAGGAGCACTTTGTTGCTTCCCTGTAGGAGCACTTTGTTGCTTTCCTGTAGGGGTACCCTGTTGTTTTCCTGTAGGAATCGAGGGCACAGTTTTAGCCTGCTTGGCTGTGGGAACTTTTTCTTTCATCTTGGCCGAGGTAGCCTTAGGGGTGCCCTTACTGTCCTGGACTTTCTCAGTCCGCTCTTCCCTGCTCTGTAGTCGTTTTTCTCTGGGCGTTGGGGCAATCCCATCATCCCTTGTTTTGGCAGCTTGCTTTACTGGTGTTCCTTTTTGCTCCTTCTTGGGAGCTTTGCCCTTGGTGTCCTGTCTTTTGGTCTTCTTCTCGGCCTGAGTAGGCTCCTTCTCTTCACTGCTAGAGGAAGTAAGCTCCTCAGCTAAAACTCGGATGTCATCATCCTTTGTCATATTCTGGAAAATCTCCCATGAGAGAGGGACAGTGAAAGTGTGGAGTGCATCTTCCACGAGGAGCTTTATAAGCCCATGATGTGTTAGTTGGTCCAGTGTCCCTTCTCTGAGCTTGGTGGCACATTCAGTCATGGACTGCAAAAGGAAGTATGGAATGCTCAATTTCTGCTCCGAGGGGAGGTCCATGTGGTTCCTGAGTTCTGTGAGCAGCCGAAAGTGATAACCATATATGATACTAAACCGCCCCTCGCAAGTTATATACTTCATAATTTGGAGGCTGTCTTCACTCCAGAATGGCTGCAGGCTAGTCCTCCTCACTCCGTTTTTATGCTCTGAGAATTGTTCTTCAGGCAAGAAGAATTCTTCTTTAGCCTTCTTACCTAGCTTCCTTTCCTCCTTATCCCACGGGATTCCCATTGGAAGATCAGTCACCCTGTTTATGAGCTGCGGTGTGATTCTGAGGGTTAGTCCCCTGAAATTGACGATGGCCAATGTTTTTGACTTCGGCTCCAGGGATCGAAGGAATTCTTCTGTAATTTCATCGTCGTGCCCCTGGAGCTTGTCACAAAATGACATCCATTGTGCATGGGAGAACAGTTCTACCACCTCAGGGGTCTCCCGTAACTTCTTTGAGTCTGATGGTTCCTTACGAATGAACCCGCCCGGCATGGTCAAATTCTGTGTTTGCGCTCTCAGACTGAGAATTCTGAGTGGATTCTTTCTTTAGAGTGGAAAAAAAGAGACCTTTGGTCGATTGCCCTGTTGAATTTTCCTGCTCAGATGTACAGAAGAAGGATTTCGAGAATTTCCACTCGGAGCGCAGAGCTACGTCTCCGTTATACACGCAGTGGCAAAAAGTTGCAGTTTTGATAGTGTTTCGGCAGGGTATCACCTTCTACAGGAAGGAATTTTCATTTATGTGTGAAGAAATTTGCTCATGTAGATGACTACGACGATTCTAGCAGCGATGCATATATCAAACCAGACAGAATTTCACTTGAATTTTCCTACCCCTTTTCTACGTCGATTGTACCACCTTTGAAAAGAAATTTTCTTTGCATGGGGAGGTTGAATTCTGCCTACCTCTGAAATTCGCCACCTCGACGTGAACAGTGTGCACTGCTGCGGATGTCGCGTTTCCTGTAGGAGTTCGTTCTTGGCTTCTGGAGGAGTTTACGGCAGCGCAGGACCAGTCTGAGCGGCAGCAGGATGCTTGTATTGGGTAGAAGACTTTGGGTTACTCGCTTGTAGAGGAAGAGGACGCACATTCGGTTGGGAAACGGTTGTTTTATAAATGATTGCAGTTCGTCATAAAAATCCACCGGCCGATTTCGAATTGCTGCGAAATCCATGGCGCGGGGTTGAGCTGTCCCTGATTGTTCGTTGGCCGACGTCATGGTAATCATATCCCAGCGTGCCCCTGACCGCCGAATTCTCTCTGCTGGAGTTATCGCCGCCAATCTTGTCATACCTCCGCTTCTTCTCGACTGGACATTTCCCACGTGCCAATTGTTCATCCTTCCTGCATAATTGATCCAGTTCGGATCCTACGAGGCTGCTTGACGGGCTGTGGTGGCCAGTTGAGCGGCAACTAGCCTTGTTCAATTCGCCCATTTTCAAAGTTGTGCACATTCAGAGTATAGTTTATGCTATGGGACGAAATAAGGTTAGTTACTTACCTGTGCGGTCGTGGATGTGATTTCTTCCAGGGTTCAAGACGATGGATGTCGGGTCTGCATGCTGCTGCTCTGTGGTTAGGTGCTGGAGCTTCTCTGTATTGGTTGCTGCTGGCTGGGAGTCTTGGAGACCCGTTCCTCTGGTGGCGAACATGGCATGCACCGATCCTGTGAGCTGCTGGTGTCTTCGTGGCAGGTACTTCAGCTGGATCGGCTGCTACAGGATTCTTGTAGGACATCCTGTAGTTGTTTCTCCTCCTGGGGTGCATGCTGACATAATTCGACTTTTATTGCACAGGTGAAAGGTCTTGAGGTCGCCTAACAGGTGAGCGTTCGAGCCTCAGGAGACCTTGTTTCTGAAACTGAAAAGAAATACAATTTTCCTTATTTGAAAAACATAGCTTTCTTTGCATGTGCAGGTATGCTTGCTCATATTGGAGTTGTGGTGGTGAAAAGAGGTGGAGTGAGTGGGGGATGATAGAGAAGGGTGGTTTCATGCCCCCTTAGTCGACTTCACGCTCCAAATCTCTCCTTGTAGTTGATTCTAGCTCACTCAAACGTTCTACAGGAAGTTTCCTGTAGAAATACATAACTTCCTGTAGAAAGTCCTGTAGCTTCCTGTAGAAGGCCAAACCATGATCCGATTGTGCCCAAACTTTGTAAAAATGAGTGTTCATGGTGGATGTGCATGAGAGGCTGTCTGGTAGCTTGATAGGAACCCGTGTCTGTGAGTTGACAGTCCTCCTTTGGTGCGCTGTATACCTGCAAAACTTCAAAGATCAGCTGTTTTTTTCTTCTTGTTCTCTTTTTTTTTTTTTTTTCTTTTTTTTCCTCTTTTTTTTTTTTTTTTAGGAGACAGCAGGGGCACCTCAATGAGTTTTTCACCCCTACCGCCTGCCCTGGGCACCTTGAAAAGGTTTTCACCCAAGGATCTTTTATTCCCATCCTCTTTTTTTTTTTAGAAAGACAGCAAGAGTGCCTCAATGAGGTTTTCACTCCTACTACCTGCCTTGGGCGCCTCAGAAAGGTTTTCACCCAAGGATCTTTTTTCCCTTTTTTTCTTCTTTTTTTTTTTTTCTTTTTTTTTTTTTTTTGTCAGAATATGAAATGAGGCTTAGGGTGTGCCCAAAACAGAGGCAGAACCCTTCTCTATGACCAGCACTGATTTTTCCATAGTTTTGACGAACTCTTGCCTTGATAGAGGCTTCCTGTAGATCTTGAGTCGATGTCCATTGACGAGCATGGGGATGGCTTCTTCATCAATAGTTCGGATAATAACAGAGCCATTATCATTACACTTTTCTACTGCATATGGTCCTAGCCACCTCGTTCTCAGTTTTCTCTTGAAATCCTTATGTCTGGAATCATATAGCAGCGCCCAATCTCCCGGCTGGAATTGTTTTTCATTGAGGTGTCGGTCATGCCACACCTTCCTCTGAATTTGAGTCACTTCTGAGTGGAGGAGGGCCTGCATTCGAAGTTCATCCAACCCATTCAGCTGCATTAACCTTTCTTGTTGAGCATGACTGAGGTCTAGGTCCAGCTGAGCTGCCATTCTCAAGGTGTTGTACTCAAACTCGATTGACAGCAAAGCTCTCTTTCCATAGACCAGCTCATAGGGTGTGAAACTGGTGGTGGTCTTCCAAGTGGTGTTGTAGGCCCAGGTGGCCTCAACCAGGCGATCTGCCCAATCCTTTCTGCTACTACTCGCCACCTTTGTCAAGATCCCCTCTAATGCTCTGTTAGTGACTTCCACTTGCCCATTCGCTTGAGGATGATATGGGGTGGAAGTCCTATGCTTGATTCTGTGATGAGCAAGGAGATCTTCAATCAAATTGGAGGTGAACTGGCTTCCTTGATCGGTGACTATCTCTCTTAGGTAGCCAAATTTGTAGAAAATGTTTTCTCTCAAGAACTCGGCCACCTTTTCTTCTGTTGCTGCTTTGATTGCTTTGGTCTCTTCCCACTTTGTCAGATAATCTGCGCACACAATGATGTAAGACCTTTGCCTTGAAAGAGGGTTGATAGGGCCCACAAAGTCCATACCCCACTTCTCAAATGGCTCAAGAGTCACCTGAGGTTGGAGAGGCATTTCATCCCTTGGGGTTGGTTTCCCCATCCTTTGGCATCGGTCACATTGGCTGATATATCTTCTGACATCTACATGAAGAGTGGGCTAATAGTAGCCTGCCTGTAGAATCTTGAAGGCAGTCCTCTTGGCTGCAAAATGTCCTCCACAGGGTCCATCGCGACAAGTTAGGAGGATGTCAAAGACTTCCTCCTCCCTTACACAACGTATTAAGATATGATCAGGGCCAAGTTTGAACAAGTTGCCCCCGATCCAAGTAAATGAGGCACTTTTTCTCATGATTCTGCTCTTCTCCTTCGAGGATAGATGTGGAGGGAACTGTGCTGAGACCAGATAGTTTGCTATATCATCAAACCACGGGGAGAGTACGGAGATGGAAAACAAATGCTCATCTGGCATCTGGTCATCCACGGTTCCTTCTTCACCTGCAGGCAAATCCAGTCTAGATAAGAAGTCAGCAACAACATTATCTCTACCTGGTTTATCAACAATGGTCAAATCAAACTGCTGCAATAAAAGTAACCATCTAATAATACGAGCATTCACATCAGGCTTATTGATTAAATATCCGATTGCAGCATGGTCAGTATGTACAAATGTTTGATAGCCAGTGATATAGTGTCGGAACTTGTTCAGGGTATGGACCACAGCCAAGAACTCTTTCTCGGTTACCATGTAATTCATTTCTGCCTTGGATAAGTTTTTATTGACAAAGTATATAGCATATGGGAGTTTCTCTTCAAGTTGTCCTAAGGCTGCCCCTATGGCTTTGTTCGAGGCATCCGTGTGGATGTGGAAAGGTAGGGCCCAGTTTGGGCCTCTCAGAATGGGAGCAGACACCAACTTATCCTTTAATTCATTCAGAACCCTTTGGCAGTCATCCGACCATTTAAACTCAACATCTTTTGCTAAGAGACCAAACAATGACGAGGCCAGCTTACTAAAGTCTTTAATGAATCTACGGTAATATCCTACTAAGCCTAAGAAACTCCGGACATCTCTCACCTTCTGAGGAGGTGGGACCCTTTTGATGATAGCAACTTTATTGGGATCCACCTGTAACCCTTGGCGAGAGATGGTATGGCCTAACACGGTCCCTTCAGTCATCCGGAACTCACATTTCTCCGGACTGAGGGACAGATTCATCTCGATGCACTTACTCAAGACTTTTCCCAGGTTGGATAAAGCTTCCTGGAAGCTAGACCCGTAAGGAGTAAAGTCATCCATATAGATTTCTACCGAATCATGGACCAACTCTGCAAAGATGCTTAACACAGCCCTCTGGAACGTGGCAGGGGAATTACATAGCTCAAAGGGAAGAACACGGTAGGCAAAGGTACCCCATGGACAAGTGAAAGTGGTCTTATCCTGGTCTTCCAGGCTGATCTGAATCTGGTTGTACCCACTGAACCCATCTAGGAAGGAGAAAAATCTCTTTCCTGCCAGACCATCCAGCACTTGATCTATGAAAGGTAAAGGGAAGTGGTCTTTCTTGGTGGCTTTGTTCAATTCCCTGTAGTCCACACAGATTCTCCATTTCCCATTTTTCTTGGGCACCAACACTAGAGGGGAAACTCATTCGCTATCCGAGATGGGGTAGATGAATCCCGCATCCAACAGTTTTTGCACCTCTTCTTTAACAATGTCCTTAAGGGCTGGGTTCATCCTCCTCTGGGGTTGCCTAACTGGTTTACAATCCTCCTTGATGTAAATATGATGAGTGCAGACTGAGGGATGGATTCCCTTCATTTCCTTGTAGCTATAAGCAAAGGCCCCCAAATGGCGGGTCAAGAGACTACATAGCTCCTTTTCCTGAGAGGGAGAGAGAGAGGAGCTTATATTCAAGGTTTTCTCAGGGCCAAACTCCACATTTTTAACTCTGGTGTTGGTTGGATTAGTGGCACTTAGGTCTACTAAGGCATTGGCCTGGGTGTCTTCCACCAATTCTTCCAAGGATAGCTCACTAGGGGGAGGATTTTGGATTAAATTTTCAATCAAATAATCCTCTGTTGGAGGACCTCCCTTGGTGGCCTCTACTGTGCATACTGGTGCAGAGTAGACCTCATCCTCTTCTCCTTCTTCCAACCAGAGGGGTAAGTCATGTTCTATCGAAGGTTGGGCAGGAGGGTATAGGACCAACTGCTTGGACATAGGCCCATTTTTGATGGTCATGCTTCCCGCTCGACAGCTGATATAAGCATCTGTAGTGGCCAACCAAGGCCTCCCCAAAATGAGAGGATAACCTGTGAGTTTTGCCTTAGGCTGGAGGACCAAAAAGTCTGCAAGGTATTCCCATGAGTCTACAGAGACCAAGACATCCTCCACAATCCTTTCAGGAGTCACGGTGGAGCGATCTGCCAATTGCAGCACTGTTGAAGTCTTTCTTAGGGCACTCTGAATATTGAGCTTAAGCATGGTGTCCCTGGTCATCACATTGATGGCAACCCCTAAATCAATCATAGTGTGGGGTATGATGGTGCCATTGATGTGGACATCAACTACAGGGCTCCCAGGGTCCAAATATTTTGGACAGATTACTTGCCCCAACATGAGGTCGGACAGTTGTCCTATGACATTGATAGTCGAGGCATCTTTCTTTCACCTGCCTGCGTGCCTAAAACACTTCTCTTTAATCAATTTGTTGTAAATTGGTACATCTTTGATGGCCTGGAGAAGTGGAATTTTCACACACAACTGCTTAAGTTCTCCCAGAAGCTCGTCCTCCTCTGGGTTGGGCTGTGTGGTCGCTGTGAGTCGCTCAGGAAAGGGTGGAATGGCTTGGGGTTCACTTTCTTGTTTCTCTTCCTCCTCTTCTAAGGGAGGAGGTTGGCGCTCTGGAAGGACTTTCCCAGATCGCAGGTTGATCTCCTGGATCTCCACAACATAGGCAGAGCATGATGTCTCCCCAGTATATACCTGCTGGGCCTATCTGTTGTTGGGGTTCGGGTTTTGTTGAGCAGGCATCTGGGGTTGTCTTGGAGGAGCAGGAGGTAATGGTTGGGATTGAGTTGGTGGTGGAGGTAGAATGGCAGGAGGGGTGTTGTATTGGGGCCTCCACCTCGGTTGAGGTGCATTCCACTGAGGTTGGGGCTGGGCATGAGAGTGAAACGAGTGAGAGGGAGGTTGAGTTTGGTATGGAGATGGATAAGACCATGGAGGAGGTGCGAACTAGGAAGGATGAGCAGGGGGGCCCCAAGAAGGCATATGGGCAGGTTGGTTGGGGTGGTAGTAAGCTTGGGATGACCCTTGCATTCCCTGCTGATAAGGTCTGGGTCCATGAGGCCTCCTTTGATTGAGGAAGTAGAGAGGTTCAGTAGCCACCTCGGTCCCTAGCTACATGGCTTTAAATCCAGGCAAGGTAGGGCATTGGTTAGTGGGATGGTCTTCCTCACACACGAAACATACCTCTACTGAGTGTAATGGGCACTCATTCTTGGGGTGTTTCCTTTTGCATCTAGGACAAAAAATGGCCAAGGCCCTCTCAGCCTCTTCCTTCTTTTGCTGAATTCGGAAGGTATCAAGTTGCATGGCAATGGTATGTCTCATTTCGCTCTTAAGATCTTCCATCTGGTTAGCAAACTCATGCTTGGAGAGAGAGGTGTTAGCTGAGAGATGACTCCCCCTACCTTTCTTCTGGCTGCCCTATAATGGTTTCTAAACACGGTCTTTATGTCCTCATAAGGTAGTTGGTAGATATCTCCTCCAGCCAACAGGTTAAGGGTGTCCAAAAGGTCTTCAGGGACTCCTCGGAGCAGAACAAACTTCAGAGATTCCGGGTCAAGTGTGCACCTGGCTCATTTGTAACTGAGTTGGAACCTTTCCTCATAGTCTTCCAAAGATTCGTCACTGCCCATGGTCATCCGAAAGATTTACCCTTAGTTTCCTTGGACCTATAGTAGTCTCTGTACTTGGTGTTGAAGGCTTGTTGCATTTGAGCTCAAGTGGTGATACTGTTTCCAGGTAACCCCATGAACTAGCGTAATGCTGCATCCTTGAGGGTAGAGGGAAAGAGTTTCAGCTTTTGCTCATCCTCAGCAT
>APFE031514665.1:19243-36787 GCA_000404065.3 Pinus taeda | reverse complement strand
GCTAATCTACTTGTGGAAAGAAACTGAAAGCAAAAGAGGAATGCAAACCCTAGCAAACCCTAATTCTACCAGCTAGTTCTATTGATGCAATAATGAGAATACAGACTGCTGAATGAGATGCCATTGACTTCAAAAAAGGAAAATGCACATGTCTTAGTCTACTTTTCTTCTAGAAAGTATCTTTTTGTATTTTCTTGATTAAGTGTCGATTTTCACATGCATATACTTGAACTGTGCTTCACTGTGCATGAGTGGACGAAGGAAGAGGAATGCTTGGAAGTAGTTGGAGAGGCTCAGAGAGGGTCTAAGGGGTCCCTAACACTCTTCCCCAGAGTCTCACAAGGTTTGGCTATCAGAAAACCTCACTTGTGAGCTTCTACAGGAAGTCTGCAGGGGTTCTACAGGAAACTTCAGAATTTCTACAGGAAAATTCAGAATTTCTACAGGAAACTTGGAAGTTGGTTTTTAGGAGGTGGATGAGTGAGGGAAGGTGCATGGATGGATCTAGAGGTAGGATAGGGGTCTAAACATGGCCTGAGGACTGGTGGGAGGTTTGGTGGAAGGCTGACTTGGCTCAAAGATGACTAAGGCAATGATGAGAAAGAAGGTAAGGTTTCGTAGACACAGAGGATATATGGGAAAAAGGGCAGCTTAGCTATGAGACGGAACAAGAGGCTTAGATGATGCTTTGGGAGGATGGATGAAGGAGGAGGATACCCTGCACGGTGGGCCTTGATCAATTCTACAAAAAACTGCAAATGATCAAATCCTAAACTAATCTATTATATCCATCAATTAACATAAATGAGCATCAACTTTATTTGGGAAGAAAACCTCATACACCATCTATGTAAGGAAACATTTCAGATGTCCAAACCCATGACTAATCTCTGCAGCTAAAACAAGCACACTAAAAGATTGCATAAGCAGCAAACTAGTGTTTTTGTGAGGCAATACTATTTCCTCAATTCCAGCCCCAAATCCAATAAGGCCGAGGTGAAACCAGGAGTGTAGTTGTCTCTTTTTCTTGGAGATCTTGCTGTTATTATTCTACCAAAACATCTAAACCAAAACCATTCATAAACAGTCATCTATCCCAGCATCATAACAAAATCTACTTAACAACAAGGTGTTCAAATGCATAAAAGAGAAAAACAGTGATACGTAAAGAAACAAAATGATACAGAAAGGAGGTCCTAGGCTCTCAGGTTGGGCCCAACCCTGAGAGATTTGGCTCTTATGAAAAACTCAGACTTGTTAGGAAACCAAACTGCTTCGAATTATTCAAAAAGAGTCATAACAGTTTTGCCAAAAATGGCTACAAAAGAATGAAATAGAGCTGCTGCAACACTGGACTAAAAAGTACACAATAGGTTCAAAAAGTCTTTTTACGAAGGCTGAGGCCTCAACATTTATAGATAACGAGGGACCTAGCTGGCCTCCTCAATCTGTGGAACTCGGTTGTCAAACTGTGAGTCAAACAACCTCTTTCTAAATGCTGATTGGCTGCCTTCTAGATTCGGCTTGGTGGTCTTTGGAGCTTGGAGCTGAAGGTGAGAATCCCGAGGAAGGGTCATTGAATGCCGTAGACATCCCTCCTTCAAGTCCTAATTTCAGGCTTGGCTGCCTTATAGCTCATGATTGCTTTGAATTTGCTCCAATATACGTCAAAAAACCTGAAATAGACACATGTTAACCACTTAGGAAAAGTAACTTCCCTTATTCGTACCAAAGACACGAACATACTAGAAATAATGCATAAACTATAGAAAATGATGGATTTAAACAAGGGCTGAACAATGAAAATGAGGCCAAATGAGCCCAAATTGTTACCAATTTTGGGGCTCATCAACAAGCATGCAACCATATATTGTGATTTATGTTTGGTTGTGATAAAGGTACTAGTCACCCACCTTGGTTTGCTTGGAAAGCTGGAGGACTCTCTTTATTTCTAGGCTTATCCTAGGTGGAGGATTCCCAGTGAGCATAGTCATGATGGGATGTACAAAAGAATCTATAAACTCTGAGTAGGTATATGGTGATCTAAACTCATGGAAAAGTGGTGTCCAAAAGATTACAAATCTGGGCTGGCCCTTAGTGTCAAGTTTTTGGAGGGTAAAAGGAAAATTATCTGACTGACAGTACAAAAATAGATGGTATAATACAGAGGAGTATTTGAACACCCTATCATTTTCCATTCTTGTGAACTGTTCATGCATCCTATTAGCTATAAATGTGGCAAAGTCATATATGGTTGCAAGAGGATGTCCTGGGGTATAGATGGACATGAAAGCAAGGATAATTTCATCAATGTACTCACTTGTGGTGTACCCTAAAACACATGATATCATGGCCACAATGTTCTGGCCCCATGGAGAGAAAATAACTGCTACATATGGAGGGGGGTCCTTAGGGATGTGTTTTTCCTCCCTAATGAAGGTTTGGAACAACTGGGCCAATTTTGCAGGGCTAAGCTTGGGATACTGGTCCAATAGGTCTCCAATTGAGAGTGGGGTTAGGTTTGGCCTTGGTTGGAACAACAAAATTTCATTTATGGACTTAGCTGTAATGGTGAAGAGGAACTTTTGGTCATGAGACAATATGGTTCTGTGGCTGGGGATGTAGCATGCATAACACATATGGACAATTTCTAGAAAGATGTGAACTTGGGGGAACTGGTATCTGGGCAAATTTGACTCCCATAGGCCAATTTCATCAGCATGGTTAAGGTATCTGTCTCTACTTTGGAAATGTACTTTGAGCAAGGGCTCTAGGGCAGTAATGTCTTTTATTTGCAAGTCCCTGTTAGCCAGGTGAAGGTGGTCCAGGTCCAGATGTGGAGTTGTAATTGGTCTAACGTCCATGGAAATGGGGGCAACCATAATTCAGTTCTTGTGGATTTGAATTATGCTCTGGGGGTAATTCAGAGTTTTTAGGGCAACAAAGGTCTTGCAGATGGTTATGGCTCAGAGTGTTAAAATTAAAGTAAAATTTGATATTTTTTACTTAATTAACAGTGCTATGAGGGTGAATATACTTGGAATTTGAAAATGGAGTTGGTATTCCACGGTTGAATACTTGGAATTGGGCAAAACTGACTATAAATGGTGGTCGATGGTAGCTGTAGAGGTTTGTACGGTTCTAGTACAGATTGGTGAATGAGCTGGGCTGTCTGCAATGTCTGTGGAGCAATGGCGGAGGTCTGTGGGCGAATTTTTTGTTTGTAGGGGTCGTAATGGCTTTCTGAGTTTTCAATAGCAAATGCATGAAAAGAGTGAAAAGAGGGGTAATTGGGCTTATATAGAAAATAACATTAATTTTGGCAATTTGATTGATTAATGAACAATGGCGGTTTTTTGGTTAAATGGGGGAAGTGGTTTAGGAGGGCCATCACACCGCTTTTGTAGTGCGGGTGGTATTCGGGAGGGGTCGCCCGATTCCATTCATTGGTTGACGTGTAACATCGGCGGTCAGGAGGAAAACTGCCTTATCGAGCGGGTAAAGGACGAACATCAGGCGTGATCGATATGACTATGCGCTGTTAGATGTGGGGAAGGGACGATCAACGGTGGTCGGGCGATGGAGTTGCACGGTGATTTACGCAAAAAGATTTCAGGGGGCCCATGGGTCTAATCATCGGTGGTATAGGATTAAATTAGATCTTGATCTCATCGGGGGCGCTTTAATATGGGATTAAGGACTATGGGCAAAGTTTTAATACATTTTGTGAGATATGAGGTAGTCATATAGTTTATAAATAAACTAAGGGGTGGGATTATTTTACATAAAGGAATTAAATATATACGGGCGAATGGGTTTTTTTTGGGAATTTTATATATTTAAATCACAACTTAGGTATACAAAAAATTATGTGCTTTCCATACACTTAGTACTTAGGATAAATGTATTTGGTAGTTTTTTGCATAAAATATGTCTATCATGGGGTTTTCCTGGGCAAAAATAATTTAACCTTAGGTAAAGGGGTTTTGTGATGGTGATGAATGAATTGCAAGGGATTTTAACACCTTTCCTTCTTAAGTTATCAAGCCAAGGGTCGGGTCCCACCAGAAGTTAGAGAAATGCTCTGAGCCTCTTTGACTTAAAGAACTATAGTTATTAATATTTTTATTAGGAAAGAGAAATTAGTGAAGTGAAGGAGTGAAACAAATGAGGGGGTGTTAAATAAACCATATTGTGAACCATTGTTTTTACTTTGTCCACTACTTATGCATTTTTGAAAATTGCATTGAAGACAATGACATAAGTGTTTTTGCATAATCACATGATATTTTTGCAACCTTTCTACTACTTACCCACTTACTCATCCTAGGGCTGAGATTAAACTGATGAGCTCCTTTTCTTCACTCTACCTATCTAATGACCTGCCAAGATTACACTGTTTGGTCATATTTTATTCTCTAAGTATAAACATAAAATTCAAAACATGGTATAATCAAGATTAAATAGTTTGCTTACCATGGATTGTGGCATGAGTGACAAGATGCACACAATCATTATGATGCATAAAAGTAAATATCATTGTCATTTTGACTTGCACACTTTCGTGGTCTCTTTTTTTCTTTTGCGGTTCATATATTTTCATTTTTTGACCTTTTTCATTCTTTTTGTCCTTTGATGATTATTTTAGGACATACCCTATTTACATTTTTTAATTTTTTTAATATGGAAAACATTTGCAGAAATCAAAGGTATGTACACTATTACAAGGCTTCACTTTAGTCATTCACAATTATGACTCCTATTGGTATAGGAACCTAACAATGGCTCCACTTGGGGATGACATCTTCTAGTGAAATGTCAAGAACTTCGTAGATTAGTAGCCTCTAAATTGTTGTTGATGTTACCTTGCAAAATTTTCCTCTGGGCTTCTTCATTATTAATACTTATGACAACAAATCCTTAAAGCTTAGGGCCTTCTCTTTGGGCTTCAACTTCAAAAATTGCCATCCAATCCAACCTAGACTTTGAAAATAGAATATGTACAATGGGACATGAAAAATTAGTAATTAGGCTCAAAATAATGTTTTAGCATTCAACCATTCATTGGCCCACCTTCTGCTTCTGTACCATCAAGTTCCCTCAGGAAGAAAGCATTATCTGAAAGCATAAATGACATATGGTCCTTTTCATAGGAAGTCAAATTTCCCATGTTTACCTTTATCTTGCCTCCTTGAATCCCACTTTAGCACCTTGTCACCAAGGTAGAAATCTTTAGCCTTGGTTCTCTTATCAAAAATCTTTTTAATCCTTTCTTGCACAACTTGAGACCTGATGTAGACCTCTTCTCTAGTTTGTTGAAGATGAATTGTTTGGTTGATTCTCCTCTGGATACTATTTGGTTCAACCTGCATTTCTTGAAGCAACTTCATGACTGGTGTTCCCAAGGAAGATGGAAAAGAAGCTTCCATCCCATAAACTAGTTGATAGGGAGAAGTACCGATTGATTTCTTAGTGGTTAGAATGTCCGCCCATAGGGCATTGACTAGCTTCTTGTTCCATGTTTTCTTATTGTCCTCTAGCAACTTTTTGATGATGTTTACTAGGATTTTGTGTGAGGATTCTGCAAGTCCATTTCCTTGAGGATAATAGGTCGTGGAATGGCCCAGGGTTATGTGGTACTTGTTGCAGAAATCTATCATTCTTTTTGATTTAAAGGCTACTGCATTACCAGTAATGAGCTTAGTTGGACATCCAAATCTTGATAGAATGTTGGTTTCAAGGAAGGTTATGATAACAGTGTCTGTGGCTTGCCTTGAAGGTATGGCCTCTATCCATTTTGTGAAGTAGTCTGTGGCAATAAGGATCCATTTGTGTTGGGTAGAGTAGGGTGGGTGAATTTCACCAATGAGATCTAAACCCCATTGTTGAAAAGGTATTTCAGCAGAGATTAGCTTGAGGGGTAAAGGTAAAAGCTTTTTCTTTCCCTAAAAAATTTGACATTTGTGACAGGGAGTCACATATTTCTTGACATCAGAAAACAAAGTAGGCCAGTAGAAACCAGCTCTAAGGATCTCATTTGCAGTGGTTTTCTAGTAAAGGTGTCCTCCACGGTCACCTGCATGAAACTCTTGCAATACTCTGTCAGATTCATATTTTAATAGGAAATTAAGAATAATACCTTCATGGTCTCTCCAAAACAAAGCAATATTGTGTAATATACAAAATTTTAAGGATTTCATCTTTAAAAACCTGCTTTTAGCTCTAGATAATTCAGGAGAAGCTTGTAAGTTCTGTAAAACATAAATAATATCAACATACCAAGGTGATTCAATAAAGGCCTGGCTGATTAGTGGAGTCACCATCTCCTCTATATCATCTATTGCTGCAATAAAGTTTATATCCAAGGCCTGACAGTTCGATTTAGCCATGAGTTTGGCTAAACCTTGGCCCTTGATTAACTTAGTAGGTTTGATTTCTATATCATACTCTAAAATAGTAGCAATCCACTTTCCCCTCTTTCAATCTGGACCTTCCTGAGTTAGAATGTCTTTGACTACTGAATTAGGAATGTAAGCCACTATATGAGAATATAAGATGTATACCCTGAAATCCTTGATCGCTTTGACCAAAGCACATGCTTGTTTTTCCATTATGTTATATTTCAAAGGGGAATCTCCTAGGGCTTTGCTAAAGAAAACAATCGGTTGTTCATAGCCCTGGAAATTTTTTTGCAGTAGGACTGCAGCAATTGTGTGCTCAGAAACAAAGGAAAATAAGATGAAATCTCTGTCAAATTTTAGATTGATTAACATTGGTGTTTTAGTTAAGGCCAGTTTAATGTCTTCAAAGTATTTCTTAGCCTCAACAATCCATTTTATGGTCGAATATTTTTTAAGCATATTGTTTAGTGATCTAATTAATTTTGCTAAATTAGAAATAAATCTTCTAAGAAAATTAATTTTCCCTAAGAAAGCTTGCAATTCTCTAATGTTCCTGTGATTTTGTATCTGTAAGATGGATTCTATTCTTACAGGGTCTATTTGGATACCATCTTTTGAAATATATGAACTAATAACTTTCCTTCTTCTAACCCAATCTTGGGGTTTAAGGAAATTCCATATTTCCTGCATTTAATAAAGACTTGTCTTAGATGATCGAGATGTTAATTGTCATATTTTGAAAATACAGTAATGACATCTAGATATATCACAAGGAAATCATGAATTTCTTTTGCAAAGACTATATCCATAGCCCTCTGGAAAGTGTATCTTGCATTCATTATTCCAAAAGGCATTTTCACATACATGAATATGCCCCAAGGAGTAGTGAAGGCAGTTTTGGGTTGGTCATCTGGATGAACTAAGATCTGATTGTAACCAGAAAACCCATCCAATAATGAAATTCTGGTTTGTAAAATGTGATCCATTTTGGGGAGAGGGTAATTGTCTTTTAGTGACACTTTGTTGAGGTTTCCAAGATCTACACAAAGTCTGATCTCACCAGTTTTCTTCCTTGTCGGCACCAAGTTTGAGACCCAATCAGAGAACCTGATTGGTGCAATTTTTTTAGCATCATACATCCTCTGAATTTCTTTTTCAATTGAAGGTAATAAGATAGGATTAATCCTTCTAAGTTTTTGTCTGAAAAGATTTTGATTTTCTTTAATAGGAATGGTGTGTTGTATGATGTTGGTGTCATAGGATTTGAGGTCCTCATAACTCTAAGTGAAGATTCCTTGAAATTCTTTTAATAATTCAATGTATTTCACTTTTTCAGTGGGAGGTAATGATTTTGAAAGTTCGATCAATTTTGGATTTTCATCAGTGCCTATATTACATTCCTCTATATCAAACCTTATTGGTTCCATTTTAGGTTTCCTAGGAACATCATTTGAATCAAATAAGTCTTCCAAAGGGGTTAATTCCTTAGGTAAGAAATTATCTTTGAGATTAATTACTTCAGTGTCTTCGTTAATTATTTCATGAATCTCAACTTGCTCTAGGTTTTTTTACCTCTGACTTAGTAAATTTAGTTGGGTTAAATCTATCTAGTTCATCACCTTTGATCTCATTAATTTCTAACTCATCCTTAATGTTAGGATCTATGGATGTATCATTATCTATGTTATGATTTTCAAACTCTTCTTCTAAATTTAAAAAGTTGTTATTTATCTATTTATCATTAGAAAATACTTGCCAATTATTCAAATTATCCGAAATTGCAGGTCTATGCCTAACTTCAGCAGTGTACTGATGGTTGGGTTGGAAGGGTAACTTGCAAGTGCTGGCAAGCATTGCTAAACTATAGGCTTGCATATTGTGTTTTCTGGGGATTACTACAAGCTTGGTTTCTAAGAAAGTGTTCAATATTTCTACAATAGTTTCTCTATAACAACTTAATCTAGGGTCCTTTGTCATATATACATCATCAATTTGTTTTAGAACTAGTTCGGAGTCTCCCATGACAGAAACTATTTTAGCTCCTATATTCCTAACTAATTTAAGACCTAAAATTAGTGCTTCATACTTGGCCATATTGTTAGTACATTTGAAATTCAGTCTGTATGCATGGCCTTCTGAGTGATTTTTCTCCAAATTATATATCCATACTCCTGCTCCTGCTCCAAACTTATTTACTGACCCATCAAATTCAAGATGCCATAATATCTCATGCTCATAAATTTTCATTATCTGGTACAACAAAGTTTTCCTCATTTAAAGCAATTTGGCCACTTTGTTTATTGGAAAGTTCTAAAGTTTGGTTAGTTTCATTTTGAATAAAAACTACAATTTCTTTTGGTTTTGTATCAATACTGTCTAAAAGAGTTTCTTGTGTTTGATCAGCATTATACAGGATGAAGGAATCAATGTCTGAATGTACGGAGTAGATAGGAAAGTTTTGAGGCTGATCCTGGCTACTTACCATGTATTTCATTAAAGTTTCTTGGTACAACTTCTTAGGTTGTCCAAAAACAGAGATTGTTGCATATGACATATCAAGTTGTAAAGATCCCTGAAGTTTGGCTCCCCATGATCTCGATAACAACATGCCATACTTTGGTGGCATGTCAGCAACCACAATATCCATAAGGATGCTTTTGGCAGGATATTGGACTAAGGTAACATACAATTCTTTAATCAATCCTAGACACTTTACTTGACTTGAGTCAAATGAGAATAAGTCCTTGTAAGGTATTGTAATGTCTAGGTTTAATTTCTCCATTACTGATTTGAGCATTAAGTTGTGGGAGGCCCCAGAATCCAACATTGCATTGTGTAGGATTTTGTCATGGATGCTAAGGCTAATGTAGAAAGGTGGTACTCCTCCTTCCAGTGGTTTGCCATTAACATCAGGACCAAATATAATTTCTGGTTGGTCATCAAGTAGGTTGACTGAATCCTCATTTTCAACAATGTTTAAGGTCTGGTTTATCTGTGATTTGTAAGTTTCATTTTTGATCAATTCTGTTAAAGGGATTGAACTTTTTAGCTTAGCCACCTCTACTCCCAGATTGAATGGTAAAGGGGCTTTTTTTGTTTGAGGGTTTTGAATTTTCGCAGCAGGGATTTGAGTAGGATGGTCTTATTTTCCTTTATTGGGGACCTCTTTATGTGGGTTTTCAAATCTGGTGTTTTGAGGTTTGTCCACTGGTTCTTTAGAGGGAATTGAAGTGGATGGTTGATCATCAGAAGGTTGATTAGGGGTTATATCTACAATGGTGGGGCCAGAAGGATTCTGGTTTTGTCTGGGGAGAATCTGGAGGATTTTAGAAACTGGGGCTTCTTTGATTTTCTTGGGTTGATTTGGCACTATTTTCTTGGTTTGGTCAGGGATATTAGAATTCTTTTTACTCCTTAGGTTATACTATATATGCACTTCAAAGACGACATAATCATAAGCTTGTTTATAATCAAATGATTCTCCAGACTGGATTTGCAATTGCTGCAACATATGTAATTCCTGATCATCTTAGGTTAAAAAAACAACATCTTCATCATCTAATCCCATCAGGTTAATTTGTGTGTCTTGCTCTGGGTCTTTAGGATGGAGTGTTTCTGCATAATTTTCTTGAAAAGGAGGCCTAATATTCTGATCAGGTCCATTTTTTCCAATGTTTTGGTTTTGGTTTTTCCTAAAGTTCAGTTTTCTAACTGGAGGTGCTTGTTGATTATCCCATTGGGGCTTCCTTTCTATGTTATATATTCTATCCATTAGTCTCTCCATACTTTTAGGTAAACTATCTATTTTGATGTCAGATGGTGAAGCTTCATCTTTAGTAGTTCCTCTCTTTTCATTTCTAACTCTAGCTCTTTTAGCTAACAAATTAGCTTCAACACTAACAGCTACACTTTGCATTACTTCTAATGTTGGGGGGTTTCTTTCCCTAAGTTGGAATGCCACATCTATGTGAAATCCATTAGGGAAACTTATTAAGGCTAAGTCAGGTGGAGGCACAAGATTAACTGGGATTACATTATATATACTGTTAAATCTAGTGCAGTAATCTTGAATAGTTTCGTTAGGTCCCCTTCTAATATTTTCATATTCTGAAAGGATTTGTAGGGTATTTTTCTTATTTTCCCATCTGTTAAAAAATTTCTGATGAAATGCTTCTAAACTATCAATACTATTATCAGGCAATGCTCTAAATCATTTCCTAACATCACCAGCTAAAGTCTGAGCAAATAGTGTCATTTGGACATCCACAATATCAATTTCATGTAGTTCGAAGTAATTTGTCATCTTATTGACATGGTGCTGTGGAGTGTAGTGTCCTATGCCATCAAATTGAACAAATTTGCTTTGGTAGTCTTCTGCCATAACACCAAGTAGGGCAGGTAAAACAAGAGGAGCATATCTGTTTTCCATGGCCGTAGGCTAGGTGGGGTTAAGATGTGTATGAAGAATGGATGAAGAACTAGGACTAGTAGGTGGAAAATGGGATATAATAGGTTGATGAGGGAGTGAAGGTATAAATGGTGGTGGAGAATGGACTTCAGAAGTTGAAGGGAACAATGGTGAATTGAAAGTGGTTGAAAATTGTTTAGAAAGCTTAGGGATCTTAGCAGTACTCAGGGATGATTGTGGAGAATTCAGAATGTATTCATCAATTTACTGGTTGGATTTTTGGACTTCAAGTCTAGAAGAGTATCTTATATTTCACTTTCAGAATTTGATTTAAATAATGACAAATCAAATTGCTCATCAAACGAAAGATTTTCTAAAAAAACCCACTCATTAGGACATGAATTAGCCTTAATCAATGGTGTGCGACTAGATGGACTTTCTTCTTTGTTGAATTTTCTTGAAATCAAGTTGGGATTATCAAATACTGGGGTAGGGTTTGGATCTGGGTTAGCCCTAGTATAATGAGTTCTCCTTGAAGCCAAAATTTCAAAATTTTTCTAATTGCTTTCTTTTGTGAGATATTTTAAAAATAACTTCTGATAAATTACTTTAAGAGGCTCAAAACACAGATTCAAAATTTCTTAAAGATTTATTAGGACTGAGGGTTTGAGTTCCCTAGTATGGTCGCCACTATGTTATCACTCAGAATTTTCCTTAGAATTTATCAGAAGAAGGGAAAGACCGAGGTAATCACAAACCAATCTTTTAAGTATAGGCTCTAGCCAACCTATGACTCAGAAAGGGCTCTCTCTATGTAATTTAGCTTTGTTTGCTAGGATTTTAGGCTAGTTCTTAAAGTTCAGTGGGTTTTGGATTTGTATTGAATGTTGGATGGTGGAATACTTAAAATAGATGAATAGAATGAAGTCTTTGGACCATTGGGCTATGGAGTCAAAGAAGGGCAACAAAACTGGAATTAACTCATTAAAGGGAGCGTTCAAAGGGCAATCTAGCAGAGTGAAGTACATGTCTTTAGGTCGAATTGGTGAAATGATCTTAACTAGGGTGAGAGGGCACTTAAGAATCCTCAAACTGGGATCAAAATGAGGAACAAAGGATAATCATGAGAAAAGGGCAATTAAGAATACTATAGATCAGAGGACAACTAACTAGACTAAGGAGCAAATATGAATTCCTTAATTTAGATAATTTGCAGAAAACATTAAAATGCATAATAAATATAATAGAGTGCAGTGAAGCAAATTCTGGGATATCATTCCATATTATAACATTCAGATTTCAGATACATTAAAGATTATGGAAAAATTTAAAAGAAAGATAACAATCACAAGGGAAAATACTTGTATGTACTTTGCACTACACATGAATCCAGTGAAATGTCTTGACTTTATTCATTAATCCAGCTTGCTGGTCCAAATGGTGATACAATAGCTTACAATATTTGATCAAGAAAGTCTATAGAAATTTCTAAGAATCCACCCTACATACTTTGAATTGTGAAGTATTTAAACAAAAAATTATTACAAAATATCTCAAAACAAACTTGAGATTTATTCTAGGCAATACAAATATCTTCTTGCAAGAAGATAGAGACAACTAATGAACTGTTTCATGCTATCCCTTTTTATTTGGCACTACTGGCTTTTATGGTTGAGTTTGTAGCCCTTTATGTTGGCTTGTAGTTGTGATCTTTCACACTAGAATCTTCTTCACTTTTTATCTTTCACTTGATACTCTTTGACCATGTTTCCCTGTTTTCATCTGTTTACCTAGCTGCTTTCACTTTTGCTGTATAGTGACTTTTTTTTTTCTTTTGTAAATTTATCATAGTAAATCAGTCATTGTCTCCCACCATTCTACATCAGGTAACTTTACATTCCTCATACTCCTATAGATCTCATCAACTTCAGTATACTTGGAAAAATTGGGCTTGGTGAGGAATAAATGTTTTATCTCATGCTCAAGGAAAAACAAGTTCTCAAATGTGTTGTACATAACTTTTCTTGTTGGCAGGACTTTTATGGATGAAGTGCTTGCTTGTTCCTTTGCTAGCTGTTTGAGTTTGGTATCAAGTCCAACCATGCCATAAGTTTATCATTGATAACCAAAGGACTAGGCAAACCTTTCTCCCTCAAAATTTAAAATTTAGCCATGAACCTATCAATGACTATCTGCATGTTGTGGCACTTTTCTTCTAAATTAAGCATAAGGTTCCTTTTGGAAAGGACCTTCCTTATCTCCAAGATGGTTTCAGTGTTGTCTTCTATGTTGAGTTCTTGGAGCTCATACCTATTTTTGCTATTGAGGAAGTGGATGAGTCTATTGGCATCCTCAGGCATGTCTCCTAATTCTTCTTTAACCTTTTGGATAGCTTCTGTAGCTATCTTTACTAACTCTGTCTGCTAAAAAATAACTTGAATTGAGGGCCAAATATCTTTGATAGAGTCAATGATTTTGGCCCACAAAATTTCGTTGGTTTGCCCAAGTGGTTTCTCCAGTGTTATGTCTTTCTCTAAGATTTTGATCCTTTCACTCATCCTTTGGGTCTTTTGGGCTTCTTCCTTTTGCTTAAGCTAGGCAAGTTTGTATTCACTTTCCAAACTTGCCACCTTTTCTCTCAATCTGTTCATTTCTATAGCCTGGATAGATATTTCTTCCATGGATTTTACCAATTATGCTCCTTTCTCTCCTGATGCACTTTCTACTGTTGTAGATTCTACTGTGACTGGCAATGTTGTGGCAGGTGGAACTGTGGGTGCCAATGAAGATGCCAGTGTAGAAGGGACTGCTATGGACACTGTAGGGATGAAATCTTTGGAATTTGTGGCCATGTCACTTTTCTTCAATTGAATTAAAGCATCCAAATCCATTTCTGTCTCCTTTAATTGATCATTCAGCTTTAGGACCAAGTCCATCAACTCCTCATTTCTGGTTTGGCCTTCTACAACTTCTAGAGTTTGAGGATGTTGCACCTGTGGTATTTTCAATTGCCTCTTAAGTGCAACAATATCATTATTTTTCTTCTTTATAAGCTGCTATGTGGCTTTTATATCCTTGGGATCGTGTCCCAATTCAATCACTAAGTCCTATAAGGACTTGATCCTTGTATCCTTAGCCTGTGAGGAGGCCTTCTCTAACTGAAATTGTGTAGAAATGTTGTTCAAAGAGTTCTGTAGCTAATGAGAAGCTATGGCTTTACCTGTCAGGGTGGAGTATATCATCTCTCCATCCTGTTTGTGCAGTTCAATCTGGTCTATGGGATGGATATCTCTAGCCAACACTTCAAAGTCAACCTTTTTGAAATCAGATGCTGTCTTGGGTTGCTGAGCTGTAGGTTTGATGAAAGACATCAACAACTTCCCCTCTTTAATGTCAAAGGCTGACATTATCCTTGTTTGATTGGTAGGAATTAGTTTCACGTACTGAGAATATGTTTGGGCCTTAAGCCTCTCATTTCTAGCTTTGATTTCCTTGTATCCTTCCTTTATTTCCTGGTCTCTATCAGCATGCCTGCTGAATGAAGATACTTCCACACTAAGCTGTCTTTCCAACATATGAATTTGTGTTGTGGAAGGCTCTTGCATGCCTTCAGATGGAGTGGTAGGCCTACTTCTTTCTACTTCTGTGTTGGTAACAAGGTGTTGATTCCTATGTGTATTCCTGTTCAGAGGCTAGATTGAGCCTTTGCCTCTTGCTTGTTTCCTGTTACAAATTTGAGGTGTCCATCCCTTATGTGGAGGCTCCCTCTCTGTTTATTTTTGGAATCTTCTCCTCATTTTGAGGAGTTTGCATGATTGGAGGGGTACTCATGGATCTTTCTTCTGGTACCTGCAGGAAGGTGCTGTCATCAAGCTACTTTTCCAAATAAATTAGGGCATTTTCTACATCTACTGTGGTGTTGTCTTGGTCTAGTAGGGTACCTTCCACCCATTCTGTTTGATTGGCATATGCGTCTATTTCTGGTATGGGCTGGTGGATGAAGGGTCCTAGCTTGACCTTTTGCCTCTTCTTGGTAATGAATTCCAAAGGGTCATATCTCCATACAAAACTCCGTTGGAACTTTATTCTTTGCAAGATTAGGTCTGCCTCTTTCCTCGCCTCTCTGGAATTACATATGAAGGGACCTAGTTGATCTTTGATTTTAAAATATGTCTTCTTCTTGGCATTGACAAAGTTGACTTCATCTGCATTGATTATTTTTCTGTAATACTCTAAGTCAAACAACCTCATAGGGAGGTATCTTGGCAACTTGTATGGTGCAAGCATGCAACCATATATTCTGATTTCTGTATGGTTCTGATAAAGGTACTAGTCACCCACCTTGGTTTGCTTGGAAAGTTGGAGGAATCTCTTTATTTTTGGGCTTATCCTAGGTGGAGGATTCCCAATGAGCATAGTCATGATGGGATGTACAAAATAACCTATAAAGTCTGAGTAGGTATATGGTGATCTAAACTCATGGAAAAGTGGGGTCCAAAAGATTATAGATCTGGGCTGGCCCTTGGTGTCAAGCTTTTGGAGGGTAAAAGGAAACTTCTCTGATTTATATTACAAAAATAGATAGTATAATACAGAGGAGTATTTGAACACCCTCTCATTTTCCCTTCTTATGAACTGTTCATGCATCTTATCAGCTATAAATGTGGCAAAGTCATATATGGTTGCAGGAGGCTATCCTGGGGTATAGATGGACATGAAAGCAAGGATAATTTCATCAATGTACTCACTTGTGGTATACCCTAAAACACATGATATCATGGCCACAATGTTCTGGCCTTATGGATAGAAAATAGCTGCTACATATAGAGGGGGTTCCTTAGGGATGTGTTTTTCCTCCCTAGTGAAGGTTTGGAACAACTGGGCCAATTTTGTAGGGATAAGCTTGGGATATTGGTCCAATAGGTCTCCAATTGAGAGTGGGGTTATGTTTGGCCCTGGTTGGAACTGCAAAATTTCATTTATGGACTCAACTGTAATGGTGAAGAGGACCTTCTGGTCATGAGACATTATGGTTACGTGGCTGGGGACGTAGCATGCATAACACATATCGGAAATTTCTGGAAAGATGTGAACTTGGGGGAACTAGTATTTGGGAAAATTTGACTCCCACAGGCCAATTTCATCAGTATGGTTAAGGTATCTTGTTGGGTCCCCATAATACTAGTGATTACCCCATTACTATTGTAGTTGTACCCCTTATTAATATTGTTGTGCCCCTATTGTGCCCATATTGTTACTATTGTGCCCCATAGAAGCCCACTATTGTTATTATTGTGCCCTTACATTATTATTTTTATGTAAGGCTCTGATTTTGTTATGACCCTTTAGAACTCCTTATATATAGAGAAAGGAGGTCTTTTCATTTGTATCATCCAAGAACTGTTCATTTATGTAATGTAAAGGAGGTTGCCCCCTCGAAGAGGCTGAATTCTAAGGTGTTGATCCATCTTTTTCTATCTTTTCTTGAGCTGGTTTCATAACATTTGGTATCAGAGCTTTGGATTCTAGGGTTTTGCTGCTCCAAACAGGTCATCGTGGAATTTTCGCTATAAATTTTTTGCTGCGATGTTTCAAAAGTTGAAAGAAAAACCCATTTGAGAAGACATTGCGCTAAATCTCAAGTCCGAATTTCAGATCATTTTGCACTATAATTGTGGAGATATGATCTGAGGAAGTTGGTCTTTTTGCAGATTCCTGAATTACATTCCAAACAGTTGACCTGGGGAAAATCGTCATAAATTTTTCTCTAAGCATTGGATTGAAATTTCATAAAAAGGTGTAGAAATAGGACGGATTGTAGTTTCTTCTATATATTTTTCAGTGCTAGAGGTCGAAACAATGACTTGTGGAACGTCGTACAAGTTCGCTCTACTGAATTAGTTTATAATCAGGTCACTATGGGAGATTTGGCATAACTCTTCATTGGAGAATCCAATTGGGGTTAGACTGGTGGCATTGGAAAGAGGACACAGAGGACTACTACAGGTCGTAGTTTCAGAAATTAAAGATCTAAAAGTACAAAGTTACAGTCATTTCAAGATTGAGCTCCTAAAATCAAGAAACAGCAAGATGAAGAAGTTTTATGGCAAGGATCCGGTAAATTGGATACGTCAGATGGAGCAATATTTTGATCTACATGGTGTACAACTGTTACAAAAGGTATGTATTGCATCTTCATATTTAGAACTGGATCAATTTTTATGGTATAAAGGGCTTTGTTCTCGTAAAAGACTTGTTACATGGTCAATTTTCACGGAGGAATTGATAGCACATTATGAGGATACAAAGAGCAACACCTTCTTTAGAGCAACACCAAAACAATTGGAAAGAGAAAAAGGGCTTTGTGACATAGTGGAGAGCAAAATTATGGAAACCAGGACGCATACCCCTCACAACTATAAAGATGGAAGTGTTGTTTCTCCTAGCCTTCCACAACCTACAAGGGTTACACCACAACAGTTGGAAGAAAAAAGAGAAAAGGGTCTTTGTTACAATTGTGATAGAAAATGCACTAAAGGTCATAAGTGTGCTGAGAAGAAATTATTTTACATAGAATATGAAGAGGAGGAAGAAAAGGATAAAGAACCATCAAAACAAGAGGATATACACCAGGACCCCATCCCAGAGAAAGAAGAAAGGAATTAGACCATATCTTGTAAAGCATTGGTCAAAACTACCACTCAAACTATCAAGATAGAAGGACATATCAAGAAG
>APFE031514663.1:44771-91409 GCA_000404065.3 Pinus taeda | reverse complement strand
GAAAGGAAACTCCAGTAATCCTTTTTCGTCATATAATCCCTTAAGTCCGAAAAAGTATAAAATAATATGAAAGGGATGAATTTTCGATAGTTTTAATGAGCCGAACAAGACAAGCGCTTGAACTTTTTGTGTAATGATCCCTCAGTCCCAAAAAGATTAAAATCTAGAGGAGGGATAACACTTCCAATCGTTTTAACGAGCTAGAGAGGCCAATTGCTAGGCAATATTTTCATATTTTACAAGTCAGATGAAAAGAGCTTAAAGGAGACTCGTTTTTGAGGAACGAGTGATATTTTCGGGTAGCAACTGGTTCCAGGTAAGGTTTGGAACTTTCCAATCACATCAGTGTCAAGAGGATGGATAATTGAGTCACTCATCGCAACTGTTCCTCAAAAGGGTAAAAAATCAAATGGAGGCATATGATCGGCTAAAACAGAGTGGAGGTGATGGTAAGAACACAACCAAGGCTCAAAAGCTGATGGTAATGCGTTCGCAATGTTTATTTACCATAGGTTGGTTCATTTTTTAATGAGATTAAACTCTGGTGGAACATATGCTCATTGCTAGGTTTATTTTTTAACGAACTTGAACTTCGCATAAAACTACTCGTGGTGGGTTTATTTTTTAACGAGTTTTAACCCTGCAGTAGCACTGCTCGTGGCCTGGTTTATTTTTTAATGAGATTGAACCATGTGACAACATATGCTCAGATTCGGTTTCATGTTTACACAAGCTTGAAACAAAAAACTATGCTTGTTATAAGTTTGCATGCCCCCAGCATAGTGACGCAAATCGAGGTGCATGCCCCCCAAGCTTCATTACATTCAACGCGTTGGTTGGAATCAAGGTTTACCTTTGAGATATTTGAAAGATTCGACTTGGAAAGGGAGTTGTTTCATTTTTTAATGAGGTTGAAATAGTAAAATAACTATCCTCATAATCCACCGTATTCATAGTATTTGATAGAAAATCAAAAACTGAAGGATGATTAAGGTTGCCCGAATAATCTTCGTGGTAATCCAGAAGATGGGAACGATGGTGGTAATCTTCGCATGGTGCCTCTCCTATCATCATTGACTGAATGATGCCTTCATCTGTAGAATGTACATGTGACCTAGGGCTAAAGAGGTGTCATATTCCTTAGACCTATCTATCTAAACACTCGATGAGCGTTCATTTGGGTTTGCCCCCCAAGCCAAGAAAATTGATTGCTACAATATTTCTAAAATGGGGATGATCCATGCTGACAAAATGTTCAGGAATCTTCCGAATCTCTTAGATATAGAAGATATTATATTGTAGGTTCCCACCATGGCCACTTCCACCAGATTGTTTGGAGGCAGTAGGGCAAAAGTACCCATCAATGTAGGGTCTTTTAGTAGGCCTACTCTGATATTTTGAAGCGACTGAGAGCTTCCGTGGATCATTGGAATGCTTCCCGTAACTTATGAACTGTTGGGGAGAAATGTTTCTTGGTCGACAATTGTAATTCCTCCGTGGAAAGGAATTGCAATCTTTCTGAAGTATGTCGACACAACAACAACCATAGCGTATATCCAGGGCCTTCCCAGTATGATGTCGTAATCGAGGTTTCCGTTTATAACTTCAACATCAATTTCTATTGTTTTGCCCCCCAGTTCGACTTGCAAGTTACTTAAAATCCCGTATGGAGTGTATGTTCATCCATCAAATGCTTTTAACATTGTTGATGATCACGACAAGGGTGGTGAGCCCAAATTTTTCCAGCAACTCATCGACATAATAGATTTTGATGCTCCCTCATCAATAATTGTTCGATGAACAGTTTTGTTGAGGACTTTCACTTGAATAAGGAAAGCGAGTTAAGCTGGTAACTGCGGGTCATATCCTTTATGATTAAAGGCCACAAGATTGGAATCTGCTGGGTCAATCCCACCTATTGCCGATAATAGATCCTGCTTCTGGGAGGGGCAATTTTGCAGTACTTCAAGTGTCGACATAGCGAATGGCGATTGGGCCAGGTCCTCTACTATATTATAATTTTGTGCTGCTCTGGCACAAGGATTAAATGTCAATTTGTGTACTACTCCCTTTGGTGGCTCTATCGTTAGCTCAGGAATGATGGGTGGCACAACTTCAGTTGAAGTTGTTGTCAAACTACTAGGTTGATCAGTAGCCTTGTTGTTTGACAGCTGTGGATTCCCATAATCTTTATTCCTAGTGGATATCAAAGCATCTTTTTGTTGTTTTGAAATGGACAACATAAGCACTTGGGATGGGAGAGCATTGTCACTAGCAACCAGATTGGTTCTCGGGTTTGGAAACGGATAAGTTAATACCGCTAAGGTTTTTTAACAATTAAAGAGTTTCTTAGCTTCAGCTTTATGTGGACAATCTCTCACCCATTGATCCTCATTGCATATCTGACACCTCGCAGGGGGTTTCCTTTGCCCAGAAGGGTTTGCAGAAGGTTTTTCGGGAGATGACTTATCCTGCTTCTTATTTTTCCCTTTCTTTTTGTCCCCTGGTTGCTTTGGATTTTTTCCCTTGTTAGTCGACACAGCATTGACCTCTGAGGCAAGAGGTTCTTCATTTTCATTTTGACTAGAAACCATACGAGCTTTCCTTGATGTAGCCTTTATGGTTTTTGTGCTAGTCGTACCTATCATGCCATCTCCAGCATGAGAGTATTTGTTTGATTTAGGAGGAGGAGGAATGGAAAACTCTAGTCTAGGAGCATCTGGGATTTTGTTATAGAGCGTGCCAGACTGAGTATAGATCAAGTCTAGATATTGCGCATGAGCAATGACTTGCTCTTCAATGAAGACCCCTCCCTTTGCCACATCTTCTGTGATGGAAGGTAATAATGACTTAATAAACCATTCAGCTAGCAGCTGATCAGGAACATATGTTTTTACCATTCTACGACGACATCGCCACTCATGAATATGATCAAATATGTGAGTGGTCGTTGTCTATTTGAAATTGGTATAAAGCTTTGTTCCTATTTTGTACCTTATTAGTAACTGAAAATGGGTTTAAAATGTTGTGGCAAGGGTGTTGAAGTTATCGAATGAAGCTCTAGGCAATTCAATGTAACCTTTTGCTACCGGACTAGTTAACATTCATTGAAAAAGGCAAAGCCTAATTGAATCATCATTAAGAGTGTTGGATGAACACCATACATGAAAGGTCATCACATGATTCAACGGGTCTTCACCTGGATTCCATTAAATTTAGGAATATTTGACGGAAGTTTATGAGGAATTGCCAGCCACCAAGGGGCATAAGTAATTGTATCATTTGTTAGCCGATTTACATCCGGTAACTCTAAAGTTGCCACGAAGGGCAGCTATTGATTCAGGTTCAACGAAGCATACCCAGGATAAGATGGTACTGCCTGAACAGTGGGTCTTTGCATACTAGCATAATGCATCTGATGCTGATAACTTTGGTAAGGTTGATGGGCATAACCATTTTTATATGATTGTTGTTAACCGTTTTGAATATATGGCTACCCATTACTCGCAAAGACTTGTTTCTCAGATCCTTGGTAAGCTTTTTGGAATTTAGGTTGTTGATATTGTACCAGCCATGGTTGTGAAGTCATTTGTTGTTGCCCAATACTGGCTATTTAACCAAGATGAGGGGTAATAGTACCTGTTTGTGCCTGGGTCACTCCATTTAAGGAGCCACTAATCGGTGATTGTGGTTGCGTCGTTGCAACAAGAGGCTATTGTATTATGACCTGAGAAATATAAGGTTGACATACAATAGGCAATGCTTGTACTTGCGACGCCGTCATAATAGCCAGTGTAGTGGGGATATTAGACACAAGTAGACTTTGTTGCATCGAGTATACAACTCTTGGTTGTTGAGGCAGTATTGGCACCCAACCACTAGATGTAATTCCAGCATGAATCGGATTCTATTGCAAACTCCCATATGGTTGTTCTCCCAGAGGAAACAATGAAAGGGCATACTACCCCCATATGGTGGCAATATAGTGCTCAAAGGGATGATTGGCCTTTGGGGACCGGACTACCCAAATTGATACTATTGTGAAGGATCAATTTGTTGAGACTCAACATAAGAGATTTCAGATATTATTCCGTATGAACAAATAGGAACAGACCATATTGTCGAAATGGTCCCTCAATGGACTCCATCTAGTGATTGAGAGCTAGTTGGGACAGATGGTACACCAGCAAACATTGTTGGAGTAGCAGTAGGAGGTTCTGCTGCTACTGTGTCAGATGACATAGTCCTAGATGTCGATGGTTGTTCAGACATATCTAGTCTATCCAAAAGATTTCCTAGCGATTCTACAGGAACTTGCGATGAAGGGAGACTAACTACTGATGAAGAAGGATATAGGGTGATCCTAGCTCCAAAATGCAATGGAGTACTAGATGGAGGATCCTCAACAATCTCTTCTATAGCAATCAATCCAGGTGGGAGTGGTAGACCATTAGGTCCATAAAACATTTCTGGTGCCGAAGAAGGTATAGACTCTGCAGCAACAAATGTGAGGGATAACACCTTCGGAATCAGCTGTAGATGGAGTCGGTTCAGGATTAGAAGTGTTTACTGTTACACTAGGATTAGTTCTAATGTTCTCTTGTGGCTGCAGAACTTCTTTTGTAAAGGCAGGGATACCATAAATGGTTGGAGTAACCGAAGTCCCTGAGGATATTGGAACACAAGTTCCAAGCAAACCAAGAGACTTTGATGCGGTTAAATGAGTTCACTTTGTCCATAATAGTTTTGTTTCCGGAGTCAAAGATGGTTGACTCGTTAATCTCTGTGAACGACGGGGTTTCGATTGACTTTATTCCATGATTGCGGATTACTCAATCAACTCAAACTAAAGGGGAAAAAGTGATTCCGAATTAAATGAATTTTAGATGCTTTGACACAACTTTCTTTTTCAATTTTTAAGAGTCGAGAAAAAGCTAAAGGTGACTCTAGTTGCCTTCAATTTTTAATGAGCCTGAAGTGACAAGTGCTCAGATGGAACTTTTCCTTTAAGGAGTCTAAAAAGGAATGAAAGAGACTACTTTGGAAGTCTAGACAGAGGGATTACCAAACCAATCACAATACTGCAGAATACCTTTTACGATATGATAGTCGATCTTCCTGAATGTTGTGTTCAGTGCATTTTGATTGATAGGGCGGCAGAGACAGCTTCCTAAAGATAAAGGATATAGCCTATTGTGGTCTCCCAATATAAACTCGATGGTACATGGGAGCACAAGTCCGTACTGGCACTTGTCGTCTCAAAGAGGAGGAATCACCCAACCTACAATGAAAGCGATAAACCCAACCTACAATGAAAGCGATAATTACCAGGCTTTACGACGCCGGAATACATCTCTAGCCTAGACTTGTAAATGTTGTGCATTAGGTTCCAAAGCATTTTTATGTTCATTGAATTTATTTTACAGTTGATCTTTCTTAAGAAGTTTTCCTTTTAGGTTCACCACGTGATGCAGATATACAATTCCTAAAATCCAATCTAAGATGATAAACAATCGTTTAATATTCTTTTTTGCAATGGAAACCCTAGCTACTAAGGAAAGAGAAGCGGGATTCTTTCAACATAGAGCAGAGAGCACACACTAGATGCAATGTCCTAAGTCAAAATCAACAAGCAGTCTAAATGCAAATGCACATGCATGTATTTGTTTTTTCTTTCTTAATGTGTGAATGACAAAAAGAATGCTAAGTACAAATCTGAATCATTTCAAGCGACAATACTAACGATTTTCTACTCAAAAGATGAAAGGAAGATAATGACGACACTTTGTGATTTTGAATTGAAAACTGCTTTTGGCACTTGAAAAGCTATTAATTCAAATCAAATACAAGAGTAACAGTGTAATCGACCATCAATAACAGTAGGATTCTTTTCTTTGATTGAAAACGACACTTGTGACACTTCAAAATCAAAAGACGACAGTTTGATTACGCTACTTCTTTGTAAAGGAGAACCATAAATGGCGAACAATACATAAAAACATTTACAGTTATTTGTACAATTGAGGCTGAATCATGCAAAGGAAGGGAGTTTCCATAGTGGTATACTGATCACATACAAAAAAACTCCCAAATAAAGCTGAAGAGAGTGAACAAAAACCAAAATTTGGAAGCAGAAAAAGTCTTATCTGATCTTCGCACCTGTAACATGGGGAAGGAGTGATGCATCCCACCTACTGCACACGGGAGGTGAGATACATCCAGATTCCCAAGAGGAGAAGGTGCAATGGTCCAGGGACAAGACTTCAACTTGGTTCTTGATCACATCTTGCAGCTTAGTTTAGGGATTTAGGCCGAGCTAATGATAGTCAGTAAATGAAAATCATAGGGGCTGATCTAATGAGGTTACTTGAGCCACCACTAGGGTAATTAGGATGTTTGCAAATCAATTGTTCAGCTCATAAACAAAACTTGGAGATAGACTAAAGTAGCATTGATCTACTTTTCACTTGCATAGAAAATGAAGTTCGAAGGCTAGCTGGCTTGACTTCAGGCTCCATCTGTTGTTTATAAAGAAAACAAATATAGACAAGCAAACAAGCTATTCGCTCCCCAATGGGGTCACCATTTTGTTATCGGGAAATATAGTGTCCATGCAAAGCTGCTAGTCCCACTAAGATGGGTAGCTATCTTAGAAACAAACAAATTAAAGTTAATTTTGTTTTCCTTTATGAGAAGTAGATAGGAGAGGAGCAAAGAATACCAACCTCAATCTTTCGCTTGGTTCCTTTCTTGTTCCTTCTCCCCTCTGACAGATCTTTACCGCTCCTTCCTTGATTACCTCACTTCAAAGAGTGCCTATAAAGTCAACGCAGCATAATACCTTCAAAGTACAGAGATCTACAATCATAAACAATATAGGACCAGATATATATTGACCACACAAATGCATATATCATCAAACATACAAGAATGTGGAGGAAAACTTGAATAGCTTTATTGATATAAAGATTAGAAGAGAGGATTACAACCCATTGATCTGACCCAATGTCATCCTCCCAGCATGAAAGCCCTTCTTCATCTCATGAAAATCTTAGATCACCCAACACTATGATGTTCCACCAAGAAACCAATAGCACTTCCTTACAAGATACAAGATTCCAGCCTCTAACCTCTGGATCTCTGGGATGAGGGATCCATATATAGATATTTGCAAAGGTGTGAGTCAGCTCTGGGTTTTTTATTAGTGTCATTCCACTAATAGTTCTTGGCTCCACTTGGAGATTTCATTGATCTCTTACTCATCCCTGGGCAAGTCCTGAGAGGCAAGTGTCATATGAGAAGTTTCTAGAAGATTCCTTAATCATCCACTTAGTAAATTGTCTCTGCCATTTGTCTATTCTTGCTCATCACACCCTATAAAAGGAATTTTCAGTATGCATCGCACCTCTCACGTGTAGTAGATGTGATGCATTTCACCCTGACCATGGAGCGAGTGAGATGATCCAGTTTTGACCAGTTCTGAATAGTTTTTCATGGAGAACTTCTAGGAGATGATGTAATCAGTTGACCTTGCTCCTTTAGGGTATGAAACAAAATTTTTAGGGACTTAGAAGGCCTTGGTTTATGGATATATAAGATTGGGGTCACAGTGCCCGAATATGTCTATAACACCAGGATGCCCTGTTATGCCACCTGGGTTACCTTTGTGTTCTTTCAAGCGAGCATGCCAAGATGATTTGGGAAGACCACTATAGTCAGGTTGCTAGGCATTTTGGGGTCGAGAAAATGGTGGTAGTACTGCTAAAGTATTTCTATTGTCCGAATCTTCGACAGGATGTCGGGAAGTACATCAGATCATGTACTTCCTACACCATTGCCAAACTAACCATCAAGAAGCAAGGCCTCTATACCCCATTGCCTACCCCTAGTCAACCTTGGGAATCCATCTCCATGGATTACACATTAGGCCTTCCTTCCACTAAGCATGGAAACAACTACGTTTTTTTGGTCGTCGACAGGTTCTCAAAGATGGCCATTATGGCAGCCTGCAAGAAGAATATCACAGCAGAAACCACTGCTAAACTCTTCTTTGAACGAGTGTGGGTGCACTTTGGGATCCCAAAGTCTATCATCTTAGATCAGGATAGTTAGATCCTTAGTACATTTTGGTCTAGTCTTTGGTCAATGCTAGACACCAAACTCACTAAGTCCACAGCCTTCCATCCTCAAACTGATGACCAGACAGAGGTTGTCAACAGGATGATTATACACATTTTGTGCATGTACAACTCAAGACATCCACGCACATGGGATGAGATCCTCCCCTATGTTCAACACAACTACAACCGAGCTCTTCACATCTCTACTGGACATAGCCCTTTTCAGGTGGGCTTGGGATTCCAGCCACTGTGCCCCATTGATGTGGCCATGCCACTTGTAGCTACTCACACAGATTCGGCTCATGTCCAATCTGAAACAAACAAGGAAACTAGATTCATTGAGCACATCCAACAGATTCACCAGTAGGTCCATGACATTCTAGACAAATCAAATGCCAAGTACAAGTAGCGACATGATCAACATCGGGTGCCACACAAGTTTCAGGTGGGCGACAAAGTATGGCTGCATTTGCAAAAGGAACAGCTTACTGGAGCCTATTGGAAGCTGAGACCACTCCGATATGGTCCTTACACAATTACTAAGGTTGTGGGAGACAATGCATTTGAGCTCAACATTCCCCCATTCCTTGGCCTACACCGAGTGTTCAATGTGGACCACATTCGGCCATACTTTCCACCATTACTAGACACATCCGACATTGCAGAACATCTCACATCCACAAAATTAAATCCAGATTGCATGGAACAAGCTGCAACTGATTGAATCATGGACACACAAATCAAGAACACTCACCTACAGAATACCCAACTGTATCGAGTTGTCAAAGGAAGCCAACTCCTTCACCAGGGCAAGTGGCTCACTAGGGACCAAGTTCAATAGAAGTTTCCACATCTCATGGAGGAACTCAACGCAATGGGGACCATTTCTTCCTAAGGGGGGAGGAATGATCTAGGTGGACATTGGTGGCCACCTTCCAAGTTCACTTGGACCCCCACCATTCTTTCTCTCAGCATTTTCAGTTTCCTTAATTGTAGCACAACTTACTATTTTTAGCAGTTTTTCGGGTCCTGAACTTTCGGAGCAGTTTTGAGGCCCTAAATGACATTTTTGGGAAAACTGGGAGCAAGATGGATCCATGAATTGATGTTTCTCTTCCAAAGTTGTAGTTCTCGGATAGATATTTCTAACGAGATACTCTGCACATCAAACAGAGATCATATGCCAAAGTTACGACCCCAGGAAGTTGATGTACGAATTTACCCAAACAGGGCCCACAGTTTGGTGTTTCATCTTCTAGGGTTAGGTTTTTGGATGTTTAGGATTTTCCATTATTTCTCAACAATAAATAGGCCTTCGAGCCTCATTGTAAGACAATTCAATGGCACATAACCACCACATCTCTTCTCATAGATAAGCTACCATCACCCTAGCTAGTTTATTTCCATTACTGTTTGTAAGCATATTTCAGTATTTTACATTAAGGAAATGAAGTATTCTTTCCACGACATATCTGTGTTTATGGTTATCTCTGTAATTTGTTGCATTCCTATTTAAATTCAGATCATGGCATTCTGGCTAATGTGTTGTCCTTGTTGGAAACCTGCTTGATAAAGATGTACTTGATGTCAACATTGATGATTGTGGAACTCATGCAAATTGATACAAATTCTATAGAGGATATGGATAGAGAAACGGTATTTATATTACATATTGATTATAAATGTGAACTTTGAGAAAGTATACATGGATTCTATGAAGAAGGGTTGCACACATACACAGGTATTATGACAAAACATTGTTTACAAAATATTAACCATGGAAATCTACATATTGGGGGGTCATTACCATGGTATTGGCCCATAGTAATTGGAGTCGCAACATTCATTTGATCCTATCAAAAAATAATAACGACATTGCCAAAGGATTTACCTAAGGTATTAGATAAGAAAAAACTATATAAAAATATAGATATCAAGGTGTTGGGTGTGCAAGTAATGTGTTATTCATATGTGATATGATATGGAATAGGTGTGCACCACAGAGCAAGGAGATGGCTCATATCTGATAGATATGAAAGTGTAGTGAAGAATAATGAATATAATTGCTTGATCTATGTTTTCTTGTAAGCTAACAATGATATATTTGTGGTAATAATGATGCTCTGACATCAACTTCTGCCATTGAAGTTTACACAATATGTATTTTGGTTGTGGCAAAACTCTATTTCAGTAATTTCAGATATGTACACAGGATTGTTTCTGAATTCTTGCGTACATATTGTTGGGTGTGGAGCCTAATTATCTTCTTTATTTAGAGGTATTTCCACATTGGACCCCCATTTGTAATGTGGTGGCAACGCCGCCCGTAAACTATTCGCTACAGGGGGGTCCAGGGGGGGCAATTGTGACCTTTGGGAACCCCCCCGGTGGGGGGATCGAAGGCAACGCACTCAAAGCTAAAAATAGATGTAAAATTGCCTTGTAAAATGTTGTGATTTCATAGTAAAACTAGGTCGTTCATTAGGTAGATATCTGACGGTAGAAGTTATGTTTAATTTAGGGTTTCTTTTTCCCTAGAAGGCAACCCCTCGCTATATATAAGGGAATTTTATTGTGTCTATATAGATTTGTATTCTGAGTGAGGAAGAGAGGGGTGATTATGTGAGAATGAAGAGAGAATTACAACGGATTTGTTATAGGTTTTATCTCTTCAGTTTGTTGGATAATATAAAAGGAATGACTCATTGTTTCTCCATGGACGTAGCCCAAATTGGGTGAAACGCGTATATCTGTATCTCTCTTATCTTATGTGTTTTCTATTTTTGTATCTCTACAATATATTTTATGTGTTCCACTGCTCTGTAATATATAATTTTCTAACAACTAGTATCAGAGTTGAAGGTCTATTTGGCTGATAAACTCGTTGGACAGAAGGGTTCCTAGTTCAAGTGGGATCAATCACGGAAAATGGTAGGTTTAGGGTCGAAAAATTTAACTGCCAAAACTATCATCTATGGAAGATGCAGATGGAAGATTATCTGTATCAGAGAGATATATACCAACCATTGAGTGGAAAGGAAAATAAGCTGACAACTATGACAGACACAGAATGGGATATTCTCGATAGAAAGGAACTTGGAAAAATATGGTTATGCCTAGCAGCGTTGGTAGTGTTTAATATTTCAAAGGAAATGACAAAAAAGGGTTTAATGTCAACATTGGCCAAACTATATGAAAAATGATTAGCCTCAAATAAGGTATTTCTTATGAAGCGTTTATTTAATATGAAAATGTTAGAAGGTGGATCTGTTGTTGATCATTTAAATGAATTTAATACAGTTACCAGTCAGTTAAGTTTTGTAGGGGTAACTTTTGATGATGACATTAGGGATCTATTATTTATGTGCTCATTGATAGAAAGTTTGAATGGTTTAGTTATGGTCATTAGTAACTCTGTATCTAGATCTAGTACTTGATGATGTTGTCGGTGCAATCCTTAGTGAGGAAATGTGACAGAAAAGCTCTAATGAGACATCAGGTAATATCTTGACGGTAAATACTAGGGGAAGAAAAATGGAAAGAGGAAAGAGCCCAGGATATCACAGTAAGTCAAGGAAAGGCAGATCCAAGTCCATATCAGGGATAGTGTGCTAGAAATGTGGGAAAGAAGGACACCTGAAGAAATATTGTAAGTCTTGGAAGAGAAAAGAAGGAGATGTGCAACAAGAAAACAATCATGAAGCGAATGTGACAAGTGATGTGTTGCAAGATGCTTTGGTTCTTTATTGGAAAATATTATTGATGGCTGGGTGGTAGATTCAAGGGCCTCATTCCATGCCACACCTGATAGGAAACATTTTCATGATTATGTTCAAGGAGATTTTGGACAGGTTCAATTGGGTGATGATAAACCCTGTAAAATTATTGGAATGGGTACAGTTTTCATAAAACAGCAGAATGGAAATCAATGACTATTGAAGGAGGTAAGGCATGTTCCAGATCTGAAGAAAAATCTTATTTCAACAGGGAAGTTGGGAGGTGAAGGTTGTGTGACTACTTCTACAGATAAAACCTAGAAGGTCACTAAAGGATCCCTGGTAATAGCAAAAGGAGAAAAGGTTGGTACATTGTATTTATGCAATGGTATTTCTAATTCTTTTAATGCTTTAACCTATATAGGAGAAGATACAGCATTATGGCATCATAGGCTCGGGCACATGAGTGAGAAGGGGATGTAGATTCTTCACTCAAGAAATTTATTGCCAAGTTTGAAGCATGTTGATTTAAAATTCTGTGAGAATTATGTTTATGGAAAATAGAAGAGAGTTAGATTCCTCAAAGTTGGAAAAGAAAAGAAGAGCGAAAAATTAGATCTTGTGCATACAGATGTATGGGGACCTACTCAAGTATCATCTCTTGGTGGCTCTCATTATTATGTTACTTTTATTGATGATGCAACTAGAAAAACTTGGATTTATTGTATTCAAAATAAATTTGATGTATTTGATATTTTCAAGAAATGGAAAGCTTTGGTTGAAAATGAGACAAGAAAAAGGTTGAAGTGTCTCAGATCAGATAATGGAGGTCAATATTGCAACAAATATTTTGATAGGTATTGTTCAGAGAATGGAATTCATAGAGAGAACACAGTTCCAGGAACACCACAAGAAAATTGTGTGTCAGAAAGGATGAATAGGACAATCATGGAGCGTGCAAGGTGCATAAGATTGCATGCAGGATTGCCTTTACAATTTTGGGCAGATGTTGTAGATATTGTTGTTTATCTAATAAATAGAGGGCCTTCAAGTTCCTTGGATGGTAATATTCCAAAGGAGGCATGGACAAGTAAAAGTGTAAGCTACTCATTTTTAAAAACTTTTGGTTGTGAAGCCTTTGTGCACATTAATAAAGAAAATAGAACAAAGCTTGAGGCAAAATCAAACAAATGTACTTTTATTGGATATGGTGTTAATGATTTTGGTTATCACTTTTATGATTATGAAAAACACAAAATCATTAGGAGAAGATATGTCATATTGAATGAAAAGGTTTTGTATAAGGATCAACTACAGGAAAAGAAACAAGAAAAAGAAAATAGAGAATACAGAATGCTTGATGCGATCATAGAAAAAGTGATGGTGCCTGAAAATCATAATGATCAATGGCCAGAACAATAACCACAACAACAACAAGCACCTAAAATACCTGAAAGTGGTGTTAGAAGATTTACCCAGATAAGTAGACCCCTTAAACGATACTTGCATTAATTATATTATGTATTGTTGACTGATTCTGGTGAACCAAAATGTTATGAAGAAGCAATGTATGTAGAAACCAGGAAGAAGTGGTAGCAAGCCATGAAAGAAGAGACGGACTCCTTAGCACATAACTAGACTTGGGACTTAGTCAAGTTGCCTGTAGGTAAAACATAATTGCAAAATAAATGGGTTTACAAGTTGAAGGAAGAAGATGGAAGTAGAAAATTGTATAAAGCTAGACTTGTGGTGAAATGGTTTACACAGAAAAAGGGTATAGACTTTGATGAGATATTTTCTCCTGTTTTTTAAAATGACTTCAATTAGAACTATTTTAAGTCTAGTAGCAACTGAAGATTTTCATATTGAGCGGTTATATGTAAAGACAACCTTCCTCCATGTCGATTTGGAGGAAGAGATATATATGCAGCAGCCACAAGGATATGAGGTAAAAGGGAAGGAGAAACTAGTGTGGAGGTTGAAGAAGAGATTGTATGGCTTAAAACAGCCTCCAAGGAAATGTTATCTAAAATTTGACAAGCTTATATCTGAACAAGGTTATACTAGATGTCACTCTAATCATTGTGTTTATCTCAAAAGGCAGAATGATGGCAGCTATATTATATTGTTATTGTATGTATATGACATGCTTGTTGTAGGTTCTAACATGCCAGAAATAAATGTGCTCAAAAGAAAATTAGCGAACTCATTTGCACTTAAGGAATTGGGTGCTGCAAAACAAATCCTTGGTATGAGAATAGCTAGAGACAGGAAGAATCGAAAATTAACATTGTCTCAAAGTGAGTACATAGAAAAGGTATTGAAAATGTTTAATATGCATAATGCAAAACCAGTTAGTATACCTTTGGCTAGCCATTTGAAATTAAGTAAGGATGAGTGTCCCAAGACTCAAGAAGAAATGGATCATATGTCTAAAGTTCCATATGCATCGGCAATTGGAAGCTTAATGTATTCAATGGTCTGCACAAGGCCAGATATTGCACATGCAGTGGGAGTTGTAAGTAGGTACATGAACAATCGAGGAAAAGAACATTGGATGGAAATGAAGTGGATTCTCAAGTATTTTAGAGGTACCACAAATCAAGAGCTATGCTTTGGTGGTTGAAACATTGCTCTGTGGGGATATGTTGATGCAGATATGGAGGGTGATAGAGATAACAGGAGGAGCACAACATGGTATGTGTTTACTATAGGTGGAACAACTGTCAGTTGGGTATCAAAACTGCAAATTGTTATTGCACTCTCAACAATGGAAGTAGAGTAAGTTGCTACTATAGAGGCTAGTACAGAAATGATTTGGTTACAAAGGTTTCTAGATGAATTGGGTAAGAAGCAGGAGTTGGCTAGGTTATACAGGGATAGCCATAGTGCCATACATCTTGCAAAGAACTCTGCATTTCATTCCAAGACTAAACATATACAGCTCAAGTACCATTTCATACGGTCAGCCTTGGAAGATGGATAGCTCAAGCTGGAAAAGATACACACTAGCCAAAATCCTGCAGATATGTTAACAAAAGTTGTAACCAGGGATAAACTAAGAATCTGCTCAATTTCAATTGGCCTTCAAGTATGATGAAGAAGATGAGAAACAATCAGGTCTAAAGTGGAGTCATTGTCTAGCAAATGAAGGAGTGGTGGAGTTGCTATAATCAGTCTCCAAGTGGGGGATTGTTGGGTGTGGAGCCTGATTATACTCTTGATTTAGAGGTATCGCCACATTGGACCCCAGTTCGTAATGTGGTAGCAACACCACCCATAAAATATTCGTTGCAGGGGGTTCCAAAGCTAAAAATAGATGTAAAATTGGCTTGTAAAACGTTGTAATATCGTAATAAATTTGGGTTGTTCATCAGGCAGAAATCTGACGGTAGAAGTTATGTTTAATTTAGGGTTTTTTCCCTATAAGGCAACCCCTCACTATGTATGAGGGAAATGCATTGTCTATGTAGATCTGTATTCTGAGTGAGAAAGAGAGAGGAGATTGTGTGAGAGCGAAGAGGGAATTACAGCAGATCCGTTGTAGGTTGTATCTCTTCAGTTTGTTGGATAACATAAAAGGAAGGATTGGTTGTTTCTCTGTGTACATACCCCAAATTGGGTGAACCACATAAATCTGTGTCTCTCTTGTTTTATGTGTTTTCTATGTTTGTATTTCTGCAATACATTTTATGTGTTACTTTGCTCTATAATATATAATTTTCTAACACATATGCGAACCTATTTTTGGGTAATCACCTATATATTCTGAAATATGTTGCTATAGTACATTGAGGTACGTACGTTGGTGTTGTGCGTGATAAATTTGTAGATATATTTGTCTTAATAATAGTTTCATATATATTCTGAGTTAGATCTGGTTAGCATTTACAATTTTTTTGTTTGATGATGAGTTATGTTATATTTGTTGTTTTCTATCAATGATGTCTTGATTTGGATGGTTTATATTTGTTATGGTTTGGTTGTGCATTGATGTGATCTAGTTGGAGTGGTTGATTTAGTGTTTAGTGGGATGATGTTAGAGTGATTTAGTTGATTTAGTTATCATATTTCAAATTCAAAATTCAATCTAGTTTGGGCTTATTATTGATGTGGGTCCAGTTTGAAAATATGATTAAAGGTGGCCTACAGCTTTTGATGCTTTGAGTTAGGTGAATCCAGTATGAAATATTATGAAACATGGTCCACTAGAGGTGTTGAGGGTTGGAGCCTTTAGTGAGGGAGTTAAAACTTCCTTCCAGTGGTAGCTGGTAAAAATTTTCATGGTGTAGGTGCTCCCTTCTAGTAGGAGTTAGTAAACGAGATCAAGGGGTTGTAGCTCACTTCTTGTGGGTGTTGGAGAACTAGTGGAGGTTGTAGCCTCCTAGAGGTGGGCGTATGTAACTGGTAAGAGTTTGCACGATTACAAGATGTAATGAAGTTATATTTACAACAAAAGAAGAAGATAGAGATAATGGCAGTGATGGTTTTCTCGCACATCGTGTTTTCACCTAAAATCTTGGTGTTCATATGTGTTATGTTTGTTAATAATTCATCTGCTCTTTATTCTTGATGGTTTCTTCTTAATAAATGAACAAAGAGATAATGGTTCATTGGTTAATGATAAATAGTTGATGTAACATAAGAAAATTTAGTTAATTGGATATATGCGGTCTTACTTAACTGAAATCACATACACACGTGCGTTTCATAAAGAAAAATAGCATATAGAATTCAGAATGTGAAATTGAAAGTTAAAATGAATTTAAAATATTGATTCACCCCTTGCCCCCTCTAAGTATTTTTCTTAACAATTTGTATCAAAGCATGTCGCTCCAGCATAAGCTTAACCACTTGAGAGTGGCTCAGGAATAATGTGAAAGAAACAAAAGAAGAAGGAAAATCAGCAGAAGAAGTCAGCTCACGAAAACTATGGCAATGAAAGTGACATATCAAATGCAGTGGAAGTTATAGATGTCAGCGAATATTCATCTTTGGGAGTACCCTGATTTCTATTGATCAATAATGAAGAATACAATAACAAAGAATTATCAGGTAGTATTTTTTGTTTTTTTTTGTGATCTATTTTGTTCAAAACGCAACAAGAAAATCCTAATTTAATTTTCCCTATAATAAAATTAGGAGAAAATTTGTAATTCCACGTCACAAGAAAAGTTGTATGAGTTAACTAATTTAATTTGACTTAGTTGGTTCAGTTAATTCGATTTGAGGGTCTAACTTGGGTCACGTAGACTGTCTCCTACTTTATAGGAGCCCTGGTTGATTTTATTTTGAGTTGTAATTATTTAATTCAGTTTAACTGAGTCAAAGTCAATTAAACTAGTTCTAACTAATTCAGGAACTAGTAGGAGGTCTAAGAGTGGGGTATTTCCTTATGTTTTCAACTAGTTAACTAATAATTCATCCATAAATAACTCATGCATGTGTGATCTAAGTGTTACCCATTTGAGATTGGAGTTCAAGGGCAGTGTACTATCAGTTGTATAATCATCCAAATTGTACATATGGTGCATGCAGTCAAAGGAAAACCTATGGTGGATTACACAATCCCAATTGAGGAATTTCCCTAACTAATAGGGGATAATTCTCAAGGAAATAGAGTGAGGAAATAGGGACTTGGGAAAGCACAAAATTGGTTAAGTATTGTCAAGGCTTGTGTAGTAAGTAGTGAGACAGATAGAGCAAGTGCAGAGGTCGCTTGGGCTTCAGCAAAGCATTGTAATATTTTCATATTTTCTAACTTATGCAATATATTGATAGTAGGGGTTTTTAGTTGTGTCTTTCCCCATGAAATTGTTGTGTAATGTGTTGATTGAATTACTCCTCTTATATGCTTCATGATTTCTCGATCAATTAATTGTTTTTGTGAATGAGTAGAGTAGATTCATGTCTTTTTTTTAGAAAATTACATAAGAAGTTTAAATCGAAAAGGAATTTATACATGGTATCAGAGCTGAAATCACAATAGAACAAAAGAATACGAGTTTTTCTTTGCAGGTGAAATCGAATTCGCAGGATCATTCTTCAGAGCCAACAAGATGTCATTCTATGGATTGAGACTCGAGTATTCCCTTGAGGGTAGCTTGAATTATATTGCTTGTAAGGACAGGATGGAGGCAATGTCGAAACACAACATGCTGAAGGAATTCATAGACAATTATATTCCTAATCCTCCAGATCAGGTAGAGTCGAATAAATGTAGTTCAAAGGTGAGGAGGATCATACTAGAAGGAGTTTGAGATCATATTGTCTTGAATATCCATGGAAATGATACACCATATGCAATGTGGCAAGCCTTGACATGACCACAAGAAGTTGGCACTAAAGGGAAACCTTCAAAAGATCAAGATGGAGAAGGGTGGCACAATACCACAGTACTTGAGCAGGTTCACCCAATGTCGAGATGCATTTGGGAGTGTTGGTATTACAGTTGCAGAAGATGATCTTCTCAACCTATCACTTATGTACATTCCTACGAGCAAGCACAACTACCAGGATTCGATAGATGGGAGGGAACATCTACCAAAGTGGGAGAATTTGTGGTCCGACTCGATGCAAGAAGAGACAAGACAAAACACTAGAGATGGAACCTCATCCAATCATGATGATAAGGAGAATTGTGTCTTGGCTATAAAGGAATAGAAATTGAAAGGAAATAAATTTCAATCCAAAGGGGATACTAGTCAAGGCAGAAAGAAAAAGGACTTGTTGAAGATTAAATGTTTTCACTATCATGATTTGGGACACTATGCCACAAAGTTTCTACACAATAAGGATAAGAAGAATCCCTTAGGAGGAGGGGCAGGTGAAGCTCTAGCTTCACAGTTCTCATTGGATTTCACCCTCATTGCATGCATGGTCACATCGGTGATGGGTAGTGTGTGGTATCTAGATAGTGGAGCCTCATTCCATATGACGAGAAACAAAGAATTTTTCAATGACTTTGAGAAGAAGGACCTCCAAATGCACATTGAGATGGGAGATGATGGAAGGCATAACGCGATCGACCTCAGTACCGTTACTTTTCATAGGGAGTATGGTTCTCCAGTCACATTAAAATATGTCATGTATGTTTTGGGTCTAAAGAAGAATTTAGTTTCAGTTGTTATGTTGGAAGACCATGGCTACAATGTGATGTTTAGCAAAGGAAAGGCTTTCCTTAGTCACACAGAAATAGGACAAGTGAAGCATATCAGGGCTCAGGTGAAGAAACTCTATGAATTGGATGTACAATATTGTGTTTCTTTGAGCATGAAAGCAGAGAAGGTGAGGAGCTAAGACATCGGTGAATTATGGCATAGACAACTTCGCCATTTGCACCATGTAGCCTTGAATATCATGTAGTAAATTTCTACATGACTTCCCAAGGGTGCACTAGAGTAGTGAGATACACGCAAAGGGTGTACATTGGGGAAGTACACCAAAGCCACCTTTTATGATAAGGATAGTTGAGTGGAAGCGATCCTTGAAAGAGTTTATTCATATGTGTGTGGACTATTCTCAATAGCCTCCACTTCCAAGCATAGGTACTATGTGATATTTGTAGGTGATTTCTCATGTAAATGTTGGATATTCTTTGTGTAGAAGAAATACCAGTAATTCTCAAAATTTTGTGAATTTAAAGAACTTGTTGAGAAAGACACTGGTAGGAAATTGAAGGCTCTCAATAGAGATAATGATGGAGAATATGTGTCGAATGAGTCAAGAAATTATGTGCATCAAAAGGAATTCAATGCAAGTTAACCCCATAACCCACAGCAGAATGGTTTTTTGAAAGGAAGAGCAAAATTATTAAGGGAGTTGCACAGACGATGTTACATGATCAGGGCCTATCGTTGCACTTGTGGGATGAAGCATACAACACAATTGTATATGTTCAAAATAGGAGTCCCCATCCGATTCTCAGGATGAGTACACCAGAAGAATATTTTTCAGGGAAGAAACTAAATGTGTCACACTTTAGGATCTTTGGTTCATCAGTTTACTGTCATGTTAGCAAGGATGCAAGGAAAAATCTAAAACCAACAACTGAGTTGGGAATATTTGTGGGGTACACTGATATACGTCACAACTATCAGGTGTACCTATCATCTCACAGGATGACAATTGTTGGTAGAGATGTGAAGTTCAAAGAAGAAAATTTCATGAGATGTTCCCTTGGGAGGGAGATTTAGTTAAATGCAGATGAGGATATTTTAGCTCCAAACAAAGAACCTCAGTATGATGTGGAGAAACCACATGTAGAGGAGAAGAGAGTGGTACCACCCACTCATGCAGAGACATTGAGAGATGGAAGGAAGTGCACCAAAGAAGTTGATAGATTTATGCATGATGCTAGAGAGAATGTGGGAGCACCCATGTCATGGCGCAGAAAGAGGATCTCATGAGATCGGTACACTGGCTACATGGATCTGATGAGAGAGAGTGTAGAGACTAAGTAATCCTCATTCGAGGAAGCGGTGAAGCAACTAGTATGGGTTGATGCCATGCTAGAGGAGTATGACTCCATTATCAGGAAATGTGCTTGGGAAGTTGTCCCAACTCCAGAGGAAAAGTTTGTGGTAGGTTCGAGGTGGATCTACAAGGTGAAGAAAGCATAAGATGGATGTTTCAAGAAGCACAAGGCTAGATTTATGGCAAAGGGGTTCTCTTAGGTGGAAGCAATTGATTAAAAGGAGATCTTTGCTCCAATAGAAAGGTATTGTTCAATTAGGTCTATTCTATCACTTTTATTGTAGATGGGATGGAAGATACATCAAATGTATGTGAAGATAACCTTCCTCAATAGAGTGATTGAGGAAGAGGTGTACACAGAACCTCTAGAAGGATTTGAGACCTTAGACAGAGTGTTGCATGTGTGTAGACTCAAGTGAGCATTGTATGGATTGAAACAAGCACCCTGTGCTTGGTACATCATGATTGAAAGTTATTTCACTAGGTGGGGCTTCACCAAAACTGACATAGATGCAAATATTTAGCATATTGTGGTTGAAGGTAAATTATTAATTATATAACTATATTTCGATGATTTAATTCTAAAAGGTGATGAGAATCTAGTCAAATCTTGCAAAGAGGATCTTACAAAAGAATTTGAGATGAAGGACTTGGGGCTCATGCATTATTTCCTTAGTATGGAAGTATGGCAAGGAGATGAGGAATTGTTTGTCTCTCAGGGAAAGTATTCCAATGAGATATTGAAGAAGTTCCACATGGAGGGAAGCAAACCCATGGAGACTCCTCTAGGGGAATTGGAGGAAGGATGATGTTACTTCAGGTGAAGTAGTGGAGGCTACTATTTGCAAGAATCTTGTATGTTCACTTATTTACTTGGTGAACTCATGACCAGACATGTGTTTTCTGGTTAACCATCTTGGTCAAGCAATGGTTAAGCCAACCAGACTCTATTGGAAGGTAGGTAAACATGTGTTGAGATACCTCAGAGGTACCATTCAGTTTGGTATTTGGTACATAAAAACAGAGGGAGTGAAGCTTCAATGTTTCATAGATGTAGATTGGGAAGGGAGTCCATTAGAAATGAAGAGCACATCAGGGGGAATCTTATTATTGGGTTAACAACAATTTCTTGGTACAGCAAGAAGCAGAGATCAGTTGCACTCATTTCAACAAAAGTAGAGTACATGGTTGCTAGTCAAGCAGCTTGTGGAGCTATCTAGATGAGGAAGATCCTTGTTGGGTTATTTGGTCAGCAGATGCATTCTACAGTGATTTATGGTGACAATTAGAGTTGTGTTAAACTCTCTAAGAATCCTATTTTTCATGATTGATCCAAGCATATCGATATTTGGTATCACCGTCTACGAGATTGTGTGTAGTGAGGAATCATGTTGTTGGAGTACATTCCTAAAGAGGAATTGGATGCAGACATCTTAACTAAGTCCCTTTCAAGAGGAAAAATCAAGTTCCACAAAGTTAGGATTGGGGTATCTAATAATCCCTTTCTTGCTGAGAGGGAGTGTTGAAAATGCAACAAGAAAATCCTGAATTAATTTTCCCTTGAATTAAATTAGGATAAAAATTGTAATTCCACATCATAAGACAACTTGTACTAGTTAATAAGTTAATTTGACTTAGTTGGTTTAGTTAATTTGAGTTGAGGGTCTAACTTGAGTCATGTAGAGTGTCTCCTACATTATAGGATCCCTGGTTGAGTTTATTTTGATTCGTAATTAATTAATTCAGTTTAATTGAGTTAAAGTTGGTTAAACTATTTCCAATTGATGGAGGAACTAGTAGGAGGTCTAACAGTGGGTTGTTGCTTCATGTGCTCAACTAGTTAACTGATAATTCATCCATAAATAACTCATGCATTTGTGATCTAAGAGTTACCTAGTTGAGATTGGTGTTCAAGGTTAGTGTACTTTCAGTTGTATAATCATCCAAATTGTACCTATGGTGTATGCGGTCAGAGGAAGGCCTATGATGGATTGCGCAATTTTAATTGAGGAATTTCACTAGTTAATAGGGGCCAATTCCCAAGGAAAGAGGACAAGGAAATAGGGACTTGGGAAAGAAAAAAATTGGTTAAGTGTTGGCCAAGTCTCGGAAGAAATGAGATAGATAGAGAGAGTGCAGAGGTTTCTCAAGCTTGATTAAACCATTGTAATCTTCTCATATTTTCTGAATAATGCAATATACAGATAGTAGGGGATTTTAGCTGTGGCTTTCCCTAGAAAATCATTGTGTAATGTATTGATTGAACTATTTCTCTTGTATTCTTTCTGATTTCTTGATTAATTAGTTGTTTCTATTGATGAGTAGAGTATATTCAAGTATTTTGTTTTAGAAAATTAAATAAACGTTTGAATCTACAAGGAATTTCTACACATGTTCATGTGGTGATGATGATAGTGAAGGTAAAAACGAATCAACTAAAATTCATCTCATGGGTAAAATTGAAAGTAACCATTCTAAAGAAGAAAAAGATTCAAAAATAATTTCCCTAGAAAAAGAGGTTAAAAGACTCACAAATGAAAATAGAGATCATCAAAAGTTAATGTGACAGTTTAATGTAAAGGAGTGTGCTTACAAAGAAGATGTTGTCACATTAAAAAACAAGTAGAAAGAAGGAAAGAAAATTGAAGAAAGGAATGAGAAACCAATGTAATGAAAGGGAAGATCAGTATTGAATTTTGAAGGATGAAGTAGCTTCATTAAAAAATAAACTTAGATATTTCTAGGAGGCAACAAGAAATGAAGAAGATGCAACAATCAAAGAGCTTAGGGAAAGAACCAATTACTATGAAGGACTAGAAGTAGAAATTATCTCTCTCAAATCTAAGGAGAATCTTTAAGTATTTGAAGAAAAATCAAATGGGCTTGAAAAGGAAATCATTGAGTTGAGAACTCAATTCAAAAAGACTAGAGGTGAAAAACAGGTTGAAGTAAGTATTCTAGAAGGTAAGCTAGCAGAAAAGGATAAGAAATTGAGATTTCAAGATAATACAATGATTTTGGATAACATTCTTAGTAGCCAAAGGCCTCCATCGATTAAATTTGGTCTTGGATTTCATGAAACTATTAAAGGAGAATCTAGTTCATAGGCTTGTGCAAGGAACATGAAGGATAACAATGCAAAATTTTAAATTATTGGTAAAGAGATAAGAAGTCAACCAGACAAGCCACCAAGGAAAGTGAATTTTCAAAGGAAATCATTTTCACCTGATTATAGAAGTATTAATTGACTGTCTCCTTTGGAAAATGTTGTTGAATGTTTTATTTTTCATAACCTTGGACAATTTGCTTCCAATTGCAAAAGCAGATTCACACAAATATCGTCACCTCCTGGGTACTCAAGTGTCTTTAAGGGATATTGTTTTGATTGAAACATATTTGGTCACAAATCTATTGATTGAAATAGGAGGAATATGACAAGCTTCTTTAAGGGATATTGTTTTTATTGAAACATATTTTGTCACAAATATATTGATTGCAATAGGAGGAATATGAAATAGAAATATTATAATTCCTCTACTCCCTTTTTTGGTGATATAAGATGGTATAGTTATAACAAGTTTCAGAATGCAGGGAGAAGTCAATGGATTCACATAGACAACAAGGTGGTTTCCTCCAAGGATAGCAACAAGACAAGAATATTGTTACCAAGAGCCCTGAGAAAGATGGATCCACTAACACTTCTCATATTAAGAAAAAGGAAGAAGAGAAAAATCAAATGTGGCCTTGCCCTTTTCTCATTTGAATACGAAAGTGAATGGTACATAGACAATAGATGTTCTCATCACATGACTAGAGATAAGAACAAGTTTGAATCTCTCAACATAAACAAATATGGTAAAGTCATTTTTGGAAATAGTGCTCCAACAAAAGTTCTAGGAAAAGGAAGAGCCAATCTTGATAAGTATACAAAATCATTTGATGCATTATTAGTCCAATGCATAAAGTAGAATATTATAAGTGTAGGTCAAATAGTTGATAAAGGACATATAATTTTGTTTATATCAACTAAATGCAAAGATATAGAAGAAGAGACTGGAAAGGTTATAGCAAGAGGATTCATAAATGCAGACAAATTATATGTGTTAGTAAAGAAGAATTTAGGTAGAAATAAGAGGTGTAGTTCCTCTTCCTCGGATTTAGAGTAAAAAAAAGATGATTTTCACTATATTATACTCCTTTTAAAGCATACTTCTAATAGTGATTGCAGAATCAAATGAGGGGTACATAACTTCATGGAGAATAGGTGAAGATTATCAAGTCCACAGGATCAGTGGTATATGATCTCATAGGGAGCTATGTGTATCTATATTGATGATTCCCTATGTTGTGTTGATATTCTTTTGGTGACGTTTATATTATTGACATTGTATTTGATGAAGTAACAATGAACAGGAACAACCATGTCATGTTCAGAGGGGGTTGTAGTTATGAAAAGTCATATTTTTTCATTATGTACGTGGATCTTATGAAAGAAAGGTGTGTGTATATGTATTTTTTGATCTAGACAATCACATATGTTTCTCTATGATGAAAAAGGAGTGACACAAATTTAGGGGGAGCTTCTCATATGCTTCCATGATTTCATTATTGGCATTTTGGTTCTCATGTTGATTTACTGCAGACTGTTGGTGATGTCCTTATGTTCCTTAAGGTATTGACTCGTGATGAATATATCGGATTTTGTTGCAAATCTTATATTGTTGTTGATGAAATGGTTCATTAGTGAATTTTCGTATCGATTAGATGGATATAATGTGATTAGACTTGATGATAAGGGATTGGCATAGGTTGAGGGGGAGCATCAGTTATGCTTTTATTAGTTCATTGTTGTCATTATGGTTTCTTGAGCACTCCCTATTGCATTATGTTAACTATGATGAGTACATATAATTGTTGATATATGGTCATTATTGTTGTTACCACTGAAGATATATGTGCTGCTATCATTAGTTATCAATGATGCATGGATTGCATGAGATGAAGTTATGAATTATGTCTTGCACTTGGTTAAGTTGCATTAGATGAAATTATATAATGGTCTCATAATCCTGAGTCATACACTTGATAAGGAGGATATGTATATGTTGGTTGTTGATATTGTTGATCAGTTCTATTGTACTCAATGATTTTTTATGTTGAAGGTACTCTTTTGCACATATGATTGCTACCTATGGTCTTGTGGTTCAATACATTGATATTGTTTCTTATGGAGAGAGCATGTTGACCTTGATGACATGAGGTCAAGGGGATGAGTTGTTAACAAAGCTTTATTCACAATTGTATACTTTTTCTATAGTTACCTAGTGATGCTTATAAGCATTGCACATTTGGTCACATGTTGATGATATTGAAGAGATTGATGATGAGGATGCTCATGTTGTTGTCATTTATGTTGCTAGTGTCAGATGATTATGATGCACACTTGGAGCATCATGGTTGTTGATGATTATCATGGATTTTCTACTTCATTGTTGAGAGTCTTGTTTATGGTTATGGATTTTATGTATATCTCTTGATATAAAGGTCATGGAAAGACCCATGTTATAATCATTGTAAAATTCAGTCATGTATGGGCTATTGGGATCAAGTCATACCATGTATGTAATCCCATTATTTTGGGACATTGAAGTAAAGTTGGGTCCAATGTGTAAACACAATATGTTGGGTGTGTGATGCAATTATGATTCATTGGTGATATCAAAGGTCATATTTGTTTAATTCCTAAAGTCTTGTACTTTATTGAATATATTCATAAGGTTCAACATATGCTCAGGGGAGCATGGTCAGTATGCAAATTTCATATTCAACAGATCAAACTTTCAGTAAGGGAAGTACTTTATTCAACCTTGTTCATCCCTTTTCCCTTGATGTCAAAGGTGAAGAGAAGCTTGGTGTTTAGAGAAAGGTGTTTGAAGAGAAGTCTTGGTATTTGCAGGTGTGTTTTTAGATGTTAATAAGTGGTGACCAAACACCAACATGGTTGCCATCAAGTCCAAAGGGGGAGATTGTTGGCATTATGGCTAATGTGTTATCCTTGTATGAAACCTTCTTGATAAAGATGTACTTGACATCAACATTGATGACTATGGAACTCATGTAGATTGATACATATGCTACAGAGGATATGGATAGGGAAATGGTAGGTATATTACAGATTGATGAGAAATGTGAAGTTTGAGAAAGTATATGTGGATCCTATGAAGAAAGCCGATGTACATATGAAGATCTTGTGAGAAGAAATTGTGTAAAGAATCCAAACCATCAAAATCTAGATACCAAGGGTCATTACCATGGTATTGGCCCATAGTAATTGGAGTGGCAATGGTTATTTGATCATGTCAACAAATACTAACAACATTACCAAAGGATTTATGTCAAGGTATTGGCTAAGGAAAAATCTATATAAAGATATGGGTATCAAGGTGTTGGGTGTGCAAGTAATGGGTTATCCATATGTGATCTAACCTGGAATAGGTGTGCACCAGGGAGTAAGGAGATGGCTCAAATCTAATAGATTTGAAAGTGTAATGAAGAATAATGAATATACTTGCTTGACCTATTTTTCTTGTAAGCTAACAATGATAGATCTACGATAAATAATGCTTTGATATGGATGTGTGATAATGAATTTTACACAGTATGTGTTGTGGTTACAGTGAAAATATGGTTCTATAATTTTAGATTTGTATGTAGGTTTGATTCGGAATTCTCGCATACATATGCGAATCTATTTCTAGGTAGTCGCATATATATTCTGAAATATATTGTTTTAATACATTGAGATCTATACATTGTTGTTGCACATGATGAGCATGTATATACGTTGGTCTACTTAATAACATTCGTCTATATGTTCTAAGTTAGATCTAGTCAGGGTATGCAGTGTTATTTGATGATGAGTTACGTTATATTTGTTGAGTTCTATCAATGATGTCTTGATCTGGATGGTTTATATCTGTTGTGGTTTGGTTGTGCATTGATCTAATCTAGTTACAGTGGTTGATTCAGTGTTTAGTGGGTTGATGTTACAATGATTCAATGATTGTATTTTAGATTTAGTATTTAATTTGATTTGGGCATATTGTTGATGTGGGTCTACTTTGAAGATATGATGAAAGGTGGCCTACATGTTTTGATGTTTTAAGTCAAGTGGATCTAGTAAGATATATTATAAAATGTGCTCCACGAGAGATGTTGAGGGTTGGAGCCTTCAATGAGGGATTCAGATCTTATTTCAAGTGGTAGCTAGCAAAATTGTTCAGAGGGTAGGTGCTCCCTTTCTATAGGAGATAGTAAATGAGAATGAGTGGACGTTGTAGCCTCCTACAGGAGGGTGTCTGTATACTAGTAAGAATCTACGCTAGTACAAGATGTAATGAGTTTTCTTTAGAATAAAAGAAGACAGAGACAACAGCAACAATAGTTTTCTCCCACATTGGGTTTACACCTAAAATCCTGGTGTTCATATGTGTTATGTGTGTTGAAATTTATCTTCTCGTTACTACTCATGGTTTATGCTTAAAAAATGAATAAAGAGATAATGATGCACTAGTTACTAGCAAATAGTTGATGGAACATATGAAAAGTTAGTTAACTAGATATGCACGGCTTTACTTCACTTAAGTCACATAAACACGTGTGTTTCATAAAGAACAATAGAGTAAAAAATTAAAAATGTGTAATTGAAAGTTAAAGTGAATTAAAAACACTGATTCAACCCCCACTTCCCGTCTAAGTATTTTTCTTAACAATTGATGATTTAGATGCATATTTATAATGTATGATGGTTTTGATTTACTTCTCATGATAGAATTTGTCAAATTCACTTAAATTATAGATATTTGACTCACTTGCTGTAATTATAGATGATGATCATGTTACAAAAACTATCTTGCTATCTTATATATACTGGATGATGTAGATTCTATTTTGATTGATATTTAATAAGTATAATGATGTTGTTAATTTGTATGGATGTTTTTTTCCCTAGAAATTGTTTATAAATGTTATCCTATAAAAAATTTCAATTACATTCATATAACTTACTATGTAATCATATAACTTATATAAGAGGCATGATATATTTAATTAACTAATTGAAATAAAACATATTAATTTAATTGTATGAAAAACAATAATCATTTTTGGAACCAAATAATGAAGCAACAATGGAATCAAAGTTGGAAGTCACACTAGAAGCAAAACGGGAAGAAAAAAGGGAAGCAAAACTAGAAGAAAAATGGAAAGAAAAAAAGGAAGCCAAATCAGAAGCCAAACTAAACACAAATCCTAGCACTAAACCTGATGTTATTTCCTAGAACTTGGAACTAAAAAAAGAAGCAACAATGGAATAAAAAATGGAAGCCACACTAGAACCAAAACTAGAATTAAAATGAGAAGAAAATCTGGACAAAAAATTGGCAGCCAAACTAAAAGTGAAATTGGAAGCACATTTGATTATTGAAAAATACAGACAAATGTTATAGGCCTAAAATTGCTACTAGTTTCGAAAAAGGAGAGGACGGAGGAGAGCGCGAAGAATAGCAAGGGTTGAATGTTTTCATGCGCTGATCTCCATGGTAGGGCATGGAGGAGGGGGCTCTACTCCCTCCTACAAGCAAGTTGTTACCAGTTGTGGTAAGAATCCAATGGAAGAAGTCAGAAGTCTTGATGACGAGGGGAAGGAGAGTAAGGAAGAAGAGCAGGAGGGAGTCAAACATTGGGAAAATAAAAGCACAAAAGGAAAGGAGGAAAATGACAAGGAAAAGGAAGAAAAAACCAAGGCACAGAAAGGACCTTCTAAGCCTAAATCTGAGGTTACACCCAGGGTAGTCTTGAATGATCCAGCGTTGCAGGCACATAGGGACCACATGCAGACTTATGCTATCATTTGTAAATTCATGGGAGTATGGCCCACTAAAAAAACTTTACAGACATGGATTAAATACCATTGGAAACCAAAAGGGAGCATTTACCTACATCTAGGGTCAAAGAGATTCTTGACAATGGTCTTCACTAATATTGAGGATAAAGATAGAGTGTTTGAAGGAGGGCCCTACCTCTATGCAGTTGTTGGCCTCTATATGAGGCCGTGGATGATTAACTTTGTCCCTGAGCGGGAGACTTTCACATCAGTTCCAGTTTGGGTAAGACTTTACTCCCTTCCTCTTGATTACTGGCAAACTTTATTGCTAACAGCCATAGGTAATAAATTAGGACGTTTTTTCAAGGCTTCAAAAGCCACTAGAAGAGGAAAATATACCTCCTTTGCATGAATCTATGTGGAAATGGATCTCTCCAAAGCTCTATAGGATGAGTTGATCTTGGAATTTTTTTATTAATAATGGGTGCAAACAATAGATTATGAACATATTCCTTTTAGATGTCACAGATGTCATGAACATGGACACCTGTTCAGAGATTGCCCTCTCAGTAAAATTGAGAATAAGAACAGACCTTCCACAATGAAAGATACGGAAAGCATTCAAAAAGTGAGCCATAGAGGAAAAGGTGGCAAAAGGGGACTTAAGCAACACCAAGCAGAAGGGCCTCAAGTTTCGCAGGATAGGTTCCAAGTTCTCAAGGAAGAAGAAGAGACGATAAAAGTAGATCAGGGAATAGAGGAAAGTCCAGAGGACAAGGAGACAGAGGAGGACAAAGACCAACCAAAGAACAATAACATATAGCAAGAGGCTATGATGAGCAATGTAGAACTGGATATGGACTAGGAAATGACCCAGAGCGAGATGGAAATGGAGGATCATGAACTATAGGAGATTCTAGATAGAGAGCACCTAGATTTGGAAGGGTTCTTGAAACAAGGAACCATGGGAGGGTTAGATGTGTTACCTCAAGAAGAGTTATCTAGAGTTCAACAGCTGTACTTATGGAAAATCCAGGCTAGTGGGGTGGAAAGGCAAGGTAACATGGAAAACCATGGCAAAGAAGGTGTGAAATCGATAAAAAACACACCAGGATTAGCACCTTGAGGCCCAGGAAAGAAAAGAGGCAGAAAAAGGCATAATGAGATGTTGATGGAGTGTGGAAAGCTAATGATAGTTTCGGGTAAGATGAGAGACCTAACCAGATACTCTTTCACTAATCTTTAATGATGAATTTTACTTCTTGGAATATCAGGGGTCTAGGTAGTAAAACGAAGCAAATATTACTTAGTAAAAGAATGAAATAGGAAGCTCAAGATATTATATTTATCCAGGAAACTAAATGTTCTATTCATAAATTAAAGAACTTCATAGTAAATGGCTCAGTTGTTATGAGTTTCTAGAAGTCAAGGCACAAAATACAGTAGGTAGTATTCTTACTCTTTGGAATCCCCTAAATATTGGTATAATAGATGTTGAAGCTTCTAGAAATTATTTATCAGTGTTCATTCAACCTGTGGGGGATGGGGAGATCTATCTGGTAATGAATGTTTATGGCCCTCAAAGAATGGACGAAAAATTGAGATTTCTAGATTCTCTTATGGATCTCAGAGAGAGATATGTTGGGATTCCATGGATTATGGGTGGGGACTTCAACATGATCCAATCACTTTCAAAGAAAAAAGCGGGCACTAGAGCTCTAACCAAAGATTCCTTAGCTTTTCAATCTTTTATGGACACTATGAAACTAGTTGACATTGATTTAAGTAATGGTCTCTTTACTTGGAACACTCGAAGAGGAGGGAGGTCTCTGGTGGCCTCAAAGCTAGATAGATTTATCATATCAGAGGACCTTATACTCAATGATAATGGAATGGAAGCAAGGATTATGCCCTTTGGAGGATTTGATCACTCACCAATTCAACTGGAGATCAGGGGCATTGGTACTTCTAGGAATAGACCTTTTAGATTTGAGAATATCTAGCTCACCCATCCAGATTTTATCAACAACATTTCAAGCTGGTGGTCTGAAGATCTGCATATTCAGAGTACAAGCATGTTCCTTATTCACAAAATACTAAAACATATCAAGCTCAGGCTAAAAGAGTGGAACAAGAAAGAATTTGGCAATATTTTTCAAGGTAAAAAAGCTGTTAAAAAAAACTGCAGATACTCAACCAATCCCTTATTAAGGTTTGCTTTGATAAATTTAGCAATGATAGAGCCACCAAACTTCAGCATGAGTGGGAGAACTTATGCAAACAAGAGGAAATATTTTGGAGACAAAAATCTAGAGTGCAATGGTTAAAGGAAGGGGAACAAAACACTAGATTTTTCCATAGGTCAACCTTGGCAAACCAAGCTCATCATAGGATCTCCTTGATTAAGGATGAGGAAGGGAAACTTCTGAGCACCCATGAAGAAATAGAAGTGGTATTAGTTCAACACTTTCGTGGGATTGCAAAGGAAACCATTTCAAACAAAGAGCCTTTCATTAAGAATCTAACAAGACATATACCATGACTAGTGTCCAAAGAGGATAATTTCAGCATCAATAGGCCAGTAACTGAAGAGGAAATAAGTGAAGTCCTCAAGGAAATGCAAAATGGTAAAGCATCGGGTCCTAATGGTTTTAATGTGGATTTCTTTAAAGCCTGCTGGAATATTGTTAAACAAGATATTCTGAATGTAGTAGAAGATTCCGTGAGGAATATAACTATTCTGAAGGCACTCAACGCCTCCTTCATTTCTTTGATCCCTAAATAGGATAATGCCCTAACTTCTGATAATTTTATACCCATAGCATTGTGAAATTTGGTTTACAATATTATATCCAAGGTTGTCGCTAATAGACTTAAACCTCTTCTCCCCACTCTCGTTTCTAGGGAGCAATCTGGTTTTGTGGAAGGTAGACAAAGTCTCAATAACGTTATTCAAGCATAGGAAGTGGTGCACTCACTGACTAGCAACAGGAAGGCTGGAATGATCATGCAGCTGGACTTAGCTAAAGCCTATGATAAGTTGAACTAGACCTATATTAGGAGGGTTCTTATTGCTTTTGGGTTTGATCATAATTGGGTTAGATGGGTCATAGCTTTGGTAACTTCTTCTAGCTTTTCAATTTTGGTAAATGGCTCTCCCTCTAAGATTTTTATTCCCTCAAGAGGCCTCAGGCAGGGAGATCCACTCTCTCCCTTTCTCTTTATACTCATTCTGGAAGGACTTGGTAGATCGATTAAGCAGGCAAAAGCAGATGGCAAAATCAAGCGTCTTCAACTTTCTGAGAATGGACAGACTTTGACTGATCAACAATTTGTGGATGATACCATGTTGCAAGGAGTTCCTACAATCAAAGAAGCTTTGACATACAAACAACTTCTAATTGAATATGGTTTGGCCAGAGGTATGGAGGCTAATATTTTCCAATCTAAAATATTTTTCTTTAATACTGATATTGCTATTCAAAGGAATAGGAATACCTCCAGAATTCTAGGCTTTCAAAGAGATTCTCTTCCTTCGAAGTATTTGGGAATCCCTCTTACTGCTAAGCCTCTCCATAAGAGTATTTGGGAACCGGTGATTAATAAGATGCAAGATAAAATCAGGAATTACAACATCAGATCTTTAAACTTGGCTGGAAGGTTGGTGCTTACAAAGGTTGTTCTCCAATCTATCCGAGTTTGCATGCTTTCATCACTCCCTGCACCAAAAGGAGTCTTACAACAATTCAGAACCATTCAAAGAGACTTCCTCTGGGGTAAGGGGGAAAAAAGGAAATGGGCCTTAGTTTCTTGGGAAAAGATTTGCAAACCCAAAAATCAAGGAGGTATGGGTTTGGATGATCCAGAGGTTCTAAGCAGGGCTTTAGGAGCTAAGTTATGGTGGAGATGGGTTAAAGAAGCAAAGGCCCAGTGGGCTAGTATCTGAATACAAAAATATGCTAGCACTTCAGATAATAATGAGCATATAAGGATGTCTGGATATATTAAGGGCTCTTACGTCTGGAACAAGGCCTAGGACAATAGAGGCTTAGTTCAAAAGAATAGCTTCTGGGAAATTAGAGAGGGGGATCTGGCACTTTTTTGGGAAGATAAATGGAAACAAGAACGAATATTGTTAAAAGAGGAATTTCTAGACCTCAAGAGAGAGACAGAAATCATAGGTTTATCATAGGTCAAAGCTTTTTATGACCAAAACAATAATGCAAGTAAATGGAGAAAGTGGAGGAACATGGTTTACAGGGAAGATAACCCCTTTAAAATTAAACCCGATTCTCTCATGCAAATACTAGAACAAAGGAATATTTTAGTGACAGGGGGGCATGACCAATTGAGGTGGGGTAACAATAATGAGGGTACCTTTAACCTTAAGGAGGCAAAACGCAAACTCCTTGATATGGATTCTCTTGCTCCAGATAGAATATGGCAGAATCTGTGGAGGCATCAAGGCTGGATGAATATTAAACTCTTCATGTGGCTGGTTTATCATAAGATAATTCTGACTTGGGATAATGTAAGGAAAAGGGGTGTTTTGGGGCCTTCCAGATGCCAGCTCTGTGAAGCCCAAGAAGAAACCATGGAACACCTCCTCAATAATTGTATCTTCACCTCTAGTTTGTGGGATTCTTTTGCTAGCATCTTCCAAAAGAGCGACAGAGATAGAGGGTGTATCATCAACACCCTAACCAAGTGGAGGCGTAATTATTCAAATAATGAAATTCTTGGCAAAGCTTGGGTGCTTATGCCTAGCTTCATTATTTGGAATGTCTGGAAAGAAAGGAATAAGAGAATTTTCAAAAATGAAAAAAGATCCCTCCAATGTCTTTTGAAGCAGCTCTTGACTCAACTTAAAGAGACGGTTAGTAGCATAGTGCGAAATACCCCTAAAAATCCACCTTTAGATGCTGACAAGAGGATTCTGGGACAGTTGGGAATGCAAGGGCTTATGTCGCTGGGCCTGAATAGAAAGGTTGTGGCCATGGATTCTAAGCATGAATTCTGGCATCCTCCCCCTTTGGGATTTTTGAAATATAACATAGAAGGGGCTTCAAAAGGCAACCCGGGCAATGCGAGCTTTGGAGGGGTGCTAAGGGATGATTCTGGTAATATCCTTTCCATCTTCCATGGAAATTTAGACAAAGCTACAAATAACATGGCAAAATCCATGGCTATGGAGCAATGCTTAGAACTCCTGGTGCAGGATAACTAATAGAATGTGATTATCGAAGCTGAATCTTAGCTAATTATCAACACAGTCAAAAAAATTAGTTGAGGCTCAAAGTCGAAGAAGGTTTCAAAACACTGGAGATTGATCTAGGTCTTTCGAAGGATCCAACTCCACCTCAGAGGCCTACGCATGGTTCGTTTTCACCATGTGCAAAGGTAGGCCAAAAAACTTGTATATTTTCTAGCTAATCAAGGAGTGAAGAGTACCATGAATAGGGTTGTGATGGGTGGGCATAGTTTGTCTCAGGATAGTCTCATGCATCAGTGTGATACCCAAGCAGATGAGGATATGACGGTGTACCGCATCGAAACTATGGAAGCTCTATCCAACAATTTGGTTTAATTATGAGGTGTAAGTTTTTCCTTTTTTCGTTTTTTCTTATGCAGCTCGGAGGATTCTGCTACCAGAGTAGTTAGTTGGAGGGAAGGGTTAGTACATCACTCAGGCTCACATATGGTTGTAAAGGAGAAAGTGGTAGCTGTCAGAATCTGGGATCTAATGGTGACTAGAATATTCCTAAAATGTTGTCTAAGGACACTAATCTGCCAGTTGAGTGGTTTAGAGTATATCGGGGGCCTCTCGGGTGGGAAGTGGTTTTTAAAATTTGGGAGCAATCACACTCTTTAGGCGACACATGGCTGAGGGGCGGCTTTGTTTTCCTCCCTTATCACACGTTAACCGGCAACACTTTTGCTTGGTGCGATATGATCCTATGTCGTGGGATCAAGCCTAGCGGATCTACGATTATGATTCATCGAGCTTGTCAGTGGGGCCATAAGGTTAAAATGCGGACTTCTAGGCGGTGCGATATTCACCTCTACTGTTGGATCAAGTTGGGAGGATTGATGGTCAAGAATCTACACACTTACTAGTGGGTCCAAGCTACTAATTAGCGGGAGTCTTGGCTCAGCGAGGTCCTCCTCTACCGTTGGTTGGAGCTAGGAGTTTTGATGGTGGAGATTAATAGCTTTCTCTCTCCTTTTAGATTTGATGGGTTGATTTTGTGCCCTTGGTACTTTTTTCCATTTTGGGTGGTGTAATTGTGTGGGTAAGGGTCAGAGTATTCACACTTTACTCGTGACGCTTGGCTTTTCTAGAAGGTATTTTTTGATTAAGATCCATGTTTCCATGTGGATGGTTGTATTCTATATATAACAAAAAAAAAAAAAAAATGATTTAAGGATAATGAAGGTACGACTCTTGCTTTAGCAAAAAAAGAAATTGGAAGCACATCCTAGCACTAATTCTGGTGCTAAAACGGCTGCTATTCCTGGCACTCATTACAACGCAATTCTCGGCACAAATTTTGGGGCTATTTTTCCCGTGTTATTCTGCGTGTTATTTTCAAAACAATTTTTGGTGCCAAATCTAGGTTTGTGATAAACTTTCTTGATTGCGCCCATATTTTCATCAGAAAAGGTGTCAAATTTGTGAACTAAAATACACTAAATCTCAACACTATTTTAGGTGTTATTTTTCTATTTTGTTGTAGTGGTGAAGAGGACCTAGAAGGTCATTTTACAGGCTATGTCTTTAGAGAAAGATATTCCCAGTTTGAAATCTAAGTATGACAAACAGAGTGACGTAGCCTAATCTGTTAGTAAAAAATATGAATAAACAACAAAGCAACCTACCGAAAAGAAGGAAACGTCTCCTTTTGATCTCAAAAGCCTTCGGAAAACTCTCAACAAATTTTCTAATATTGAGAAAAATTCAGCAGAAGGAACTTCTAATAGGACAAATTTTAAAAATCCTTATAGGAAGTCATTTAAAAATAAACTTGTTCCCCCAAATTAATGCCTTACTATTGAAGGCTTATTAGATGATTTTTAGGTAATTATTGTTGATTCTACCTCTGATAATAATGATACATAAGAGGCTAAAAATGATATTGAAGAAGATGATAATCAAACACCCTTTGCCACGGGTCATTTTTTAGACATGTTGTTTGAAGATGACCCTAATTGAATTCTTGCAAACCCACACCAATACAAAACACACAGTAAAGGCTAGGCTAAAAAACAATATTATGTTGGGTGTGGAGCTTGATTATCTTCTATATTTAAAGGTTTCAATCAGATGTATACCCCAGGAAGACTATACACCCCTCCACATGGGGGGATGCAGGGGGGACTTGTCCCCCCCGCGGGGCTCTGAGGGGGCTAATCCCCCCGGCTAGGGGGTTTGAGGGCAGCGCCGCCGAAGCTAAAAATAGATGTAAAATTGCCTTGTAAAAGTCTAGTAATTTCTAGTCAATCTGTGCCATTCATTAAGCGGATGATCTAATGGTAGAAGTTATGTTTAATTCAGGGTTCTTTACCCTAGAAGGCAACCCCTCACTATATATGAAGGAATTGCATTGTGTCTATGCATATATGTATTCAAAGTGGGGAAGAGAGAGGAGATTGAGAAAGAAGAGGGCGTTACAGCGGATCTGTTGTAGGTTGTATCTCTTCAATTTGCTAGATAATATAAAAGGAAGGATTGGTTGTTTCTCTATGGACATTGCCCAAATTGGGTGAACCACGTATATCTGTGTCTCTCTTGTCTTATGTGTTTTCTGTGTTTATATTTCTACAATATTTTGTGTGTTCCATTGCTCCGTAATATATAATTTTTAAACAACTGGTATCAGAGCCTGTTATAGACATATTTGGGCACTGTAACCCCAATCACATATGTCCATTAACCAAGGGATTCTAAACCCCTAAAAGTGTTGTTTCATACCCTAAAGGATCAAAGTCAGCTAATAACATCATTTCCCACAAGTTCTCCCTAAAAACCTGCTCGGAACTGGTCAAAACTGGACCATACAAACTGCTCCATGCTAAGGGTACGATGCATCTCACCTACTGCACACAGAGGGTGTGATGCATACTGAAAATCCCTTCTGTAGGGTGCGATGAGAGAGAGCAAACAAATGACAGAGGTAGTTTGCTAGGTGGAAACCCAAAGAATCTTCTAGAAACTACTCATTTGACACTTGCCTCTCTGAATTCACCCAGTGATGAGTAAGAGATCACGAAATCTCTAAGTGGAACCAAGAACTATCAATGAAATGACACTAATCAAAATCCCAAAAGCTAACTCACCCCATTGTAAACACATATATATATATGGATCCCTTATCCTAGAGATCCAGAGGCTCGAATTTTCTATTTCGTAAGGAAGTGTTCTTGGTTTCTCTGTGAAGCATTGTATTGTTGGGTGATCTAGTCTTTTCATGAGGTGAAGAGGGCTTTCATGCTATGAGGATGGCACTGGATCAAACAACTGGGTTGTAATCCTCTCTTCTACTACTTATATCAATAAAGTTATTTGAGTTTTCCTCCATATACTTGTATATTTCTGAATCTTGTATTTGTTTATGCATGTGTATGGTTAATGTACATCTGATCCTATATTGTTTATGGTTATAGATCTCTATGCTTTGATGGTATTTTGTTGCTTTCACTCTACATGTGTTCTCTGAAGCAGGACAAGTGAGGAAGGAGTGGCGAAGCTCTATCAAAGGAGGGAGGAAACAAGCAAGGAGCCAAGAAAAAGACTGAGGTTGGTACTCTCTGCTTCTTTCTCATCTATCTCTCATAAAGGAAAAGAAAAATTGCTTTGATTTGTTTGTTTCTAAGATAGCTACCCGTCTTAATGGGACTAGCAACTCTAAATAGACACTAGTTTTCCCAGGAAAAAAATGGCGACTCCGCTGGGGAGCGAATAGTTTATTTGTTTGTTATTGTTGTTTGCTTTATAAACAACAGATGGAGCCTGAAGTTAAGCCAACTAGCCTTTGAACTGCTTTTGCTATGCAACTGCAAAGTAGATCAATGTTGCTTTAGTCAATCTCCGGGTTGGTTTATGAACTGAACATCTTACTTTCAAACATCCTAAGAGCCCTAGTGGTAGCTCAATAACCTTATTAGATCAGCTCCTATATTTTGTGTTTACTTCCTATCATAAGCTCAGCCTATATCCCTGAACTTAGTTGTAAATTGTGAGTGAAAACCGAGCTCAGTATCATGCCTGGACCATCGCACTGAATCTCATTGGTAGTCTGGATGCATCGCACCTCCCATGTGCTACAGGTGAGATGCATCCCTATTTCCCTTAAGGACAGGTGTGATGATTGAGTAAGACTATTTCTGCCTCCAGATTTTGGTTTTTTCTTCATTGTTTTCAGCTCTATTCAGGAGTTTTGTTGTCTATGATCAGTATATCATTGTTGAAACCTTATTACTTTACATTATTTAGCCTCCATTTATAAGGAATTGTGAATGTTTTTTATGTATTTTTTTATCATTTACAGTCCTCCTTTGCAAATAGTAGCTTAATCGAATTGTCGTCTTTTGATTTGAAAGTGTCGCAACTATCGTTTTCAGTCAAGAAAAGAGTGTTGTAAAGTCTTCCTCTTTTAGATAGTTGATTACACATTTTCCATTGTATTTGATTTGAGTTATCAATTCTTTGAAGTGTCGAAAACAGTTTTCCTTTCGAAATTGAAAGTGTCATCTTACTCTTCATTTCATTTTTGAAAAGAATTCGTTAAAGTGTCGCTTTGAAGAAAAGTAGTTCAGATCTGTACTTAGTTTTCTTTTGTCATTCTCACATTAAGGAAACTAAAAAAGAAATACATGCATGTGCATTTTCATTTAGACTACACGTGGAAATTCATTTAGGAAAAGTGCATTTAACGTGTGCTCTCTGCTCTATGTTGAAAGAATTTACTTTTCTTTCCCTAGTAGCTAGGATTTTCATTTCTAAAAGAAAATAAATGACTGTTTATCATCTTAGATTGCATATTTAGGAACTGTACATCTACATCACATAGTGAACCTTGAAAATCAAACTTCTTAAGAAATATCATCTGTAAAATAAACCTCAATGAACATAAAAATGCTTTGAAACCTAACACACAACATCTAGATGTCTAGGCTAGAGATGTATTCCGGCGTCATAAAGCCTGATAACTGTCGTTTTCATCATAGGTTGGGTGATTCCTCCTCTTTGATATGAGAAATGACAGTACTGACTTTTGCTCCCATGTACCATCGAGTATATATTGGGAGATCACAATAGGTTGATATCCTTTATCCTTAGGAAGTCATGCCTGCCACCCTATCGATTGCAATGCACTGAACACATCATTCGGGAAGATTGACTGTCGTACATAAAAGTATATTGCAGTTTTATGATTGGTTTGGTAATCCCTCTGTTTAGACTTCCAGAGCAGTCGCTTTCATTCCTTTTCAGACTCCTTAAAAGAAAAGGTCCATCTGAGCACTTGTCACTTCAGGCTCATTAAAAATTGAAGGCGACTAGAGTCATCTTTAGCTTTTTCTCAACTCTTAATAATTGAAAAATCAAGTTGTGTCAAAGCATCATAAAATTCATTTAAATCAGAATAACATTTTCCCCTTTTAATTTTGTGTTTATCGAGTAATCTGCAATCGTGGAATAAAGTAAATCAAAACCCCATCGTTCGCAAAGACTAACAAGTCAATTGTCTTTAACTTTGGAAATGAAACCATTCCGGGCCAAGTGATCTCGTTTAACTGGGTCAAATTATCCTGGTTTATTTGAAACTTGTGTTTCAACATCATCAGAGACTCCAGTTACTCCAATTATTTCCGATACCCATGCCTCTACAGAAGAAGTTCCACAGTTACAAGAGGACATTAGAATTGATCCTAGTGTAACGGTAGACACTTCTATTCTTGAACCATCTCCATCTAGGATTGATTCGAAAGGTGTCACCCCTCCAAAATCTGTCACTGCAGAGTCTATACCTTCTTCGGCACCAGAAATATTTTACGGACCTAACGGTCTACCTCTTCCACCTGAATTGATTGCTATAGAAGATATTGTGGAGGATCTGCCATCCAATACCCCATTGAATTTTGGAACTAGGATCCACCTATATCCTTCTACCATAGAAGTTAGTTCTTTTGATCACCCTTCATCGCAAGTTCCTGTAGAATCGCTAGGGAATCTTTTGGATAGACTCGATATGTTTGAACAACCATCGACATCTAGGACTGTGTCACCTGATACAGCAGTAGCAGAACCTCCTGTCGCTACTCCGACAATGTTTGCTGGTATACCATCTATCCCAACTAGTTCTCAAGCACTAGATGGAGTCCACCCAGGGATTGTTTTGATAGCATGGTTTGTTCCCATTTGTTCATCCAGAATCTTATCTGGAGTTTCTTATGTTGAGTCTCAAAAAATTGATCCTTCACAACAGTATCAATTCAGGTAGTCTGATCTCCAAAGGCCAATTTACCCTTTGAACACTGGATTGCCACCATATGGGGGGAATTATGCTTTTTCATTGTTCCCTCCGGGAGAGAAACCATATGAGAGTTCACAACAAAATTCGGGTCAATCTAGAATTGTGTCCAATGGTTGGGTGCCAATACTGCCTCAACAACCAAGAGTTGTATATTCAATGCAACAAAATCAACTTGTGTTGAACATTCCCACTACATTGGCTATTGTGACAATGTCACAAGTACAAGCACTGCCTTTTGTATGTCAACCTCAAGTCTCTCAGGTCGTAATACAACATCCTCTTGCCTCCGTGACTCAATCAAAACTGCCAATTAGTGGCTCCTTAACTAAAGCACCTCAAGCTCAAACGGGTACTATCACCCCTCATCTTGGTCAAACATCCAGTATTGGACAATAGAAAATGGTCTCACAGCCATGGCTGGTGCAATATCAACAACCACAATTCTAGCAAGCCTACCGAGGACCTGAGCAACAAAGCTTTGCAGGTAATGGGCAGCCATATATTCAAAACGATTACCATCAATCATATTATAATGGTTATGCCCATAAACCTTATCAAAGTTATCAGCACCAAATACATTATGTTAGTATGCAAAGACCCACTGCTCAGGCAATTCCATCTTATCTTGGGTATGCTTCGCCAAGCCTGAATCAACAGTTGCCTTTCATAGCAACTTTAGAATTACCGGATCTGAATCGGCTAACAAATGATCCAATTGCTTGTGCCCCTTGGTGGCCGACGATTCCTCATAAAATTTCATCAGATATTCCTAAATTTAATGGAAATCTAGGTGAACCATCGAATCATGTGATGACCTTTCATCTGTGGTGTTCGTCCAACACTCTCAATGATGACTCGATTAGGCTTCGCCTTTTTCAGCGAACATTAACTGGTCCGGTAGTGAAATGGTACATCGAATTGCCTAGAGCTTCATTCGATAACTTCAACGCCCTTGCCACCACCTTTTTAACCCATTTTCAGTTACCTGTAAGGTATGAAATAGGAACGGAGCTCCTTACCAATTTTAAATAGACAACGACCACTCACATATCTGATCATATTCATGAGTGGTGACGTTGTCATCGAATGGTAAAGACATATGTTCCTGATCAGCTTCTATCTGAATGGTTTATTAAGTCATTGTTACCTTCTATTACAGAATATGTGGCCAAGGGAGGAGTTGTCACTGAAGAGCAAGTCATTGCTCGTGCGCAATATCTAGACTTGATCTATACTCAGTCTAGAACGCTCTACAACAAAATTCTTGATGCTCCTAGACCAAAATTTTCCATTCCTCCTCCTCCTAAATCGAACAGGGACTCTCATGCCGATGACGGCATGATTGGCACCTCAAGTACGCAAACCGCAAAGGCCCCATCTAGTAAAGCCCTTGTAGTTTCCAGTAAAAAGGAAAATGACAAACTTCCTGCCTCGGAGGTTAATGCCGTGTCAATCAACAAAGGCAAAGAACCAAAGCAACCAGGGGGCAAGAAGAAAGGGAAAAGAAAATAGAAGAACCATGATGATTTGTCTCCTGAAAAAGCTTCTGGAAACCCTTCTAGGAAAAAGAAACCTAGTCGGTCATGTCTCATATGCAATGAGGACCATTGGACAAGGGATTTTCCACATAAAGGTGAGATCAAGAAGTTCTTTAAGAGTTCAAATACCTCAGCGGTCTTGACTAATCCATTTCCAAACCCAAAAACCAATCTGGTTGCTAGCGACAATGATTCCCCATCCCAAGTGCTTATGTTGTCCATTTCGAAACAGCAAAATCATGCTTTGATATAGACAAGGAATAAATATTATGGGAATCCACAAATGTCGAACAACAAGGCTGCAGATCAAGCTAGTAGTTCGACAACAACTTCAACAGAATTTGTGACATCCATCATTCCTGAGCTAATAATAAAGCCGCCAAAGGGAGTTGTACACAAATCGACATTTAATCCTCGTGCTCAAGTAGCACAGAATTACAATATAGTAGACGATCTTGCCGAATCACCGTCCGCTATGTCGACACTTGAAGTACTGCGAAACTGCCCCTCCCAAAAGCAGGCTCTATTATTAGCAATAGGTGGGATTGACCCAACAGATTCCAATCTTGTGGCCTTTAATCACAAAGCATATGAACCTCAGTTACCAGCTCAAATCGCTTTCCTCGTACAAGTGGAAGCCCTCAATAAAACTGTTCATCGAACAATTATTGATGAGGGGGCATCTACATGCATTATGTCAATGAGTTGCTGGAAAACTTTAGGATCACCACCCTTATCAAGATCATCAACAACATTAAAAGCATTCGATGGATGAACATACACCCTGCACAAGATTTTAAGTAACTTGCAAGTTGAACTGGGGGAAAGACAGTAGAAATTGATGTAAAAGTTATTGATGGAAACCTCGATTACAGCATCCTACTAGGTGTTAGAATCGGCCTAGTCAAGTCCTCCGTTAGGGATCAAAACTCTTTATGCATTTCATGGTTAGGTGTCCCGCTCCAGTTGCATTTCGCTAGGGACATGCCATGACCTGACAGATAAAGTCATGCTAGTTAGTTTCGCTCATGTCTGGCCCATGCTGGTTCAGGTCTTTGTCCAAAATTAATGAAATTCATGATAGTCAAGGTCTGGTCCTATTTCAGGACAGAGTCATTTTTGGTTTGAGTCTAGAAATTCATCAGTTTGGTCCTTGAAAAAACATGTCCAGAAACAAGCCATTCAGGCCAAAGGGAGACCTTGTACACCTACAGTGCAGAAAGATTCATCATCACCGCAAGAGACATCGACTCTTCTTCAAAACTTTGTTTGAAGAAAAGTCAAGCAAGGCCAACTATCACAAAATTTTCCAGAAATCGACAGTTGACATTTTCAGATGTAGTCATGGATGTTAAAGCTGGAGGCCCAGTCACACAATGCCCGTAAAGGAATGCCAAAAATTTCATCACGAGAGCCAAAATTTCGAAGAAAAAATGGAAAAAATAGAGTGTTGTAAAAGTCAATAAAATGGTGCAAACTCAAACATTAGAAAGTGGGTTTTTTAAAGAAGAAAAAATCAAACCAATTTCTCTCAAGCCTATAAATACATATTGTGGCCCAAAGCAAAGCCATTGTGCCATTGGAGACTTAGAAAGACATTGCAAAAGGTGGGAGAGTGAGATTGGTGAGTGTTTGAGTGAGTTGGTAGATGATTTGGGAAGCGCGACTCACACAAGCAGGAGCGCGGCGCATATACCACACGCGACGCATACACAGCCAGCCCGCTGTTGAACGAATGCACAGGTGCAGCGCATATAAGGTGCACGGCGCACTGGGGAGAGCGCGCGACGCACACAGTCCAACAACTCAAAAACAAGGGAAAACCGTTTCAAATCTTTGTGAAGCCCATCAAATCAAGAGGTACGCTTTATGACACCTCTTGTACATCTATTTTGTCAATGATATGGTGTTTATAAGATGTTTAAATGGTACCCAAAAGTACAAGGCCATCCATGGAAAAGATCACCAAGAAAAATGATAAATGGGGTTGCAAAATTGTGATGATGCCACCAAGGTTCTGCTCCCCTCCCCTTGTCCCCTCACCCCTCATCATTCTCAACTCCCCTCCATCATGTTTCCTAAGAAAATCATCCTAAATTCACCACTAAAACCCCCTCCCTTGTTTTTCAAAGCCAGCTGGGTGAATTTTACAATGCGCGGCACACACACATGGTGGCGCGGCGCACTCAAGGCGCGCAGCGCACTAGGAGCCTAGCCATAGTGCAAAATTGCCACTGGCACGACGGATACCCGGCGCGTGGCGCACTGGGCGGAGCGCGTGGCACACAGACTTATAAACCCAAAATTCACTCAATTTCCGAAAACTTTTATGAATGACCCTCAAGGTTGGAGAGGTAGCCCAACTACCTTCGTCATTGGCATTTAAACTTGAAGGGGAATGTTATTATGACGACCATGAAATCAAATGCAAAATTTTTCAAAGTAAAACAAAGATGATATAAAGAAGGTCAATAAAGCTAGGGTTTTGCTACATTGACTTTATTGCGAAAACATGCTCCTACCCTACCTCTATCAGTTAATCCCCGTGTAGCAGTTTCCCCTAATAATCACCATAGCTCCACTGTAATCATATGCATTTGTCCCCTCTATTCCTATGGCTCAAAACATCCAAACCATACCCCATCAACACCATACTCAAACACTCCCAAATACCTGATAAATTTCTCCTTTTAAACCCCTATTCCTCTTTTCATCATTCCCTTCCTAAACTCCCCTGTTTTATTGTCCCCTGGGTGATAGATCTGCAGAGCATCTATCAGTTCAGTGGTTTCAAAGGGCAGCAAAGAAATTCAGGGTATAAACAGCAGTAATGGCATCGGAAATTTCATCAGATTATGAGGGGGAAACCCACAATGATACAGCTTCAGGAGAACAGGCTCCCCGGAGGCCTAGGAGTGGCAGACATGTCAGGGACGAACCAAACACCCTCACGGAGTTGCAGGCATGCCCTCTCGCTACGTCTTATTTCCAGCACTTGGCATGTTTCGAATTCTATCAGAGGGTGGAAAATGTCAGAATTCATCATGAGTTGGCCCACCTCTTTGCCCTTCACCTACATGGAGGACAGTCTATCTTGCCGAGGGTCACTTTCACATTGACACCCGAAACCATATTAGTGACAACAGGCATACCAAATGTTGGAGAACAGTGGCACAAGAAGATGAAGGTGGAGAGGGAACTTTATGAAACTTACATAAAATCCAGTTGTTTGAGTCAGCTCACGAGAGTTTTCCCATTCAGATTTCTGAGAGATGATTATGCTCCGCTCATGAGATTGATCATGAATTACTTCAGCTGTGAGGGGAGGTTTTCTCGCCTTTATGCGTATCACATCAGGTTACTCATGCACTTCACCAGGGTGCGTATGATGAACCTCCCATTCTTCATTTGCGGGAACATAGAGAGGATGAGAAAATTCATGCAGCACAAGACCCCTCGGCAGCAGCTCAATAGCGTATATCACTTTGTTCTTATCCAGATTTTGGGTGGACCATCAGTTGAGATTACAGGGCATTGCTTGGGAGGATTTCATCTCCCGTGACTTCTTCAGTGCTCCACAGGTAGTATCAGAGGCAAAACATGAGATAGGGGGTACTTCTCATCAGCATGAGTGCCATGAGACCACTGTGGTGCCATTTTCCATCACATATCAGAGAGGCTATCCGAAAGGCACCAGGCCTTTGTTTGTAGCAGCAAAGTGAGTGTTATCTCCACCTGGGGTGGAAGGGGCCTCGCTTCTGGCATTGAAGAAATTTCAGTTCGCGACTTCTCCAAGTGGGCCTGCTCATCTACACTTCAGTTCCTTGGCACCAAAGGCAGCATTTAAAATGTTTTTTCTCCAGATTGGCTTCTATCCAAGTGGCGAAGGAAGGCAAACAGTCACCCCAAAGCCAAATGTCATATTTGTAGTGCTGCACTTGTAGCTGATGGTTGGCTCTCCATCTCCATTTCAAAATGATTTGAGTAACTTCCCAACCCCTGGGCATTCTATCTCTTCCTCACACATTCTATATATTGTATGCAAGTTATTTGTAAAGGGTTGGTTGGCTTGTAACTTCTGGGAGACTGTGGGAAAGAAACTTTGTTTCTGCATTGTATATTTTTACAGAGAATTAATAAAAGGAAGCGGCTTTGTTTCATGAGATTCCTGTGGTTGTGAGTATAGCAAGTGTTTCTCTTATATTGCATATGTATCTTTTTATGTTTTGTATTCCATTTCGCATTCATTTCTCGTGAAATTTTTTGAGTGAGATCAGGTAGAATTCAATTCTATTGCTCTACCTATGGGAAAATTTCATATACAGTGTTCATTATTCTATTTGAAAAGGATTCGGGCGGGGCGGGGCGGCC